>JABUQX010060430.1:0-7500 GCA_015478945.1 Trachelipus rathkii
ATACATAAGAGGAGGTAATGGGTAGAGCGATGTTGAAGAATGGTAAATCAGCAGGTATAGATGAAACTACCGGTGAAATGATCAAGAGAGTGCAGATGGTGATTGATTAATTTGGAAGTTGTGTTACAATTGTTTATGGAGGGTATAGTTTTCGAGGATTGGAGGAGAGCAGGTAATAGTACCCCTTTAGATAAAGGTATGATATGGTAACTGTAAGAATTAGTGGCCAAACTAGTTTAATGAGTGTGTAGGCAAGATATATACTGGTATTTTGGTAGAAAGAGTGCGTAGAGTGACTGAAGGACTGATTGTGAAGAACAAAGGGCGTTTAGAAGTGGTAGAGGATGTGTGGATCAAATCTTTACATTGAAGCAAATAATTGAGAAAATGAGAGAGAAGAAGAAAAAATTGTATTTAGGTTTTTTGGATATTCAACAGGCGTATGATATGATTAATAGGGAAGCTCTATGGAAGGTGTTATTGATATATGGTGTTGGTGGTAAGCTTCTGAATGGAATCAAAAGTATGTGTTTGTATGTATGTATGTATGTATGTATGTATGTATGGTGGGAACACTTCGAAAATCTGCTTAACATTGGCAGTAATGAAGAGTTGATAGTGAATGTGTGTGGGTTTACTAATGACTTTATTTGGGAGATAAGGTCATTAGTAAGAAGAAGGTAATGGGTAGAGTGAGAAAGTTGATAAATGATAAATCTGCAGGTATAGATAAAATTACCGGTGAAATGATCAAGAATGGAGGCGAGATGGTGATTGATTGGATTTGGAAGTTGTGTAACAAAGCGTTTATAGAGGGTATAGTTTCGAGGGATTGGAGGAGAGCAGTAATAGTACCCTTAGATAAGGGTAAGGGAGATAAGGGTAACTGTAAGAATTATATGGGAATTAGTTTATTGAGTGTAGTAGGGAAGATATATACTGGTATTTTGGTCGAAAGAGTGCGTCGAGAGACTGTAGGACTCATTGTGAAGAACAAGGTGCATTTAGAAGTGGTAGAGGATGCGTGGATCAAATCTTTACATTGAAACAAATGGTTGAGAAAATGAGGGAAAAGAAGAATAAATTGTATTTAGGTTTTTGGATATGCAACAGGCGTATGATATGATTAATAGGGAAGCTTTATGAAAGGTATTATTGATATATGGTGTTGGTGGTAAGCTTCTGAATGGAATCAAAAGTATGTATGACGATAGTGAAGCGTGTAAGAATAAATGGAGTTGAAAGTGATTGGTTTAATATTAATTACGGATGAGTAGGATGTGTTATGTCTTTCTTGGTTATCTCAATTTTGTATATGGATGGGGTTAAATGAAAGAATTAGATTTGGGGCAGGAGATAGTGTTAGAATGATGGAAAATGGAAGAGAATGGTGGGTGCCCTACCTATTATATGCCGATGATTTGGTTTTGTGCGGTGAATCTGAAGAGAGTTTGATAGGATTGGTAGAGAGATTTGGCAGGGTGTGTAAAAGGAGATGTTTGAAGGTAAAGCGATAAGGGTAAGGTTATGGACAGGAGTGTGGACAGTTCTCGGTTAAAGTTATGTTAGATTGTGAGTAGCTGGATCAAGTGTCTGAGTTTAAATATTTAGTATATATGTTGGATAAAAAGGGAACGGATGATGCAGAGTGTAGTAAGAGAGTTGTGAATGGCAAAAAGGCGGCTGGTGCAATTAAATCGTTATTGGATGTAAAAGGACTAAGTCTTGAGTGCGCTAGGGTCTTACATGAGGGTATGTTTTTTAATAATAATGATTATGATGAAAATTTAATATACACAAACCAATAAATTACCTAAGGTACCGTAATTAATGTCATAGTCAAAAGCTAAAAGTAACGGAGTAACGGCGCTTCGTTACTTTTCCTTTCAAAGAAACGGAAAACCGATAACGGAACTACTTTTTCCCAGTAACGGAGTAACGATAACGGAACTACTTTTTTGAGTAACGATGCTCCAACTCTATATATATATATAGCATATATAGTAGCATATAAGGTTGCTATATAAATATTTTTATTTATATTAAACTATATACATACCATTATTATTATTATTATTATTATATATATATTATTACATATTATTATATATATATTATTATTATTATTAATATATATATATACATATATATATATATATTATATATTAGTTATATATATTATATATATATATATATTATATATTATTATTATTATTATTATTATTATTATTATTATTATTATATATTATTATTATTACATATATTATTACATATATATATATATATATATATATATATATTATTACATATTATTATTATTATTATTATTATATTATATATATATTATTATACATATTATTATTATTATTATTATTATATATATATATTATTATATATATATTATATATTATTATTATTATTATATATATATATATTATTTATATATTATATTATTATTATTATATATATTATTATATATATTATTATTATTATATATATATATTATTATTATATATATATATATATATATATATATATATATATATATATATATATATATATATATATATATATATATATATATATATATATATATATATATATATAGTATATATATATATATATATATATATATATATATATATATATATATATATATATATATATATATCCTGCTGTGATACCTATTAAACTAAACGTCTTATTGCTTTCATTTCTACTGTGTTTGTTTTAATGCCTAGGAAAGGATCGTTTATTCTGCATATTCCTTCTACGGTTAGCAATGATGTTACAATAGTTACTACAATAGCTTGATTTGGTAAGAGAGTCACGTTTTCAAAATAAAGTTTATTCACAATAGTTATTTAGATATTTCCTTTTATACTTCACTAATTATCGATAAAAGTACAAAATAATGCAAATAAGTTTTTATAATCCGTTCTTAATATAAAGTAAAGTAGTAAATCAAAGAAACTTCTTAAAATTTCAATTAAGTTTTAGTTTAAATATTTCACTTATAAATAATGTTAATATCACTTTTCAATGTTCAAATAAATGATGAACCTTGTTCCAAAAGTTAAAAAGTAAACTTGTTTCGTCGCAGGTTTTGCGAGAAAGTTAATAAAATTGAGATTTAAAAATCATAAAATCCACTGATCCGTTCGGCCAGCTTTATGATACAGTAAAAGCACGATGATTATATAAATAATGTTCAAATGATTCTTACTATATAAGAATATTAAATTAATACTGTAAGTATTTGAGTTTCATCATCATTTTGTATTAATATTATTAATACAAAATGATGATGAAACTCAAATACTTACAGTTTCAGGATAAAATGATCACTTGTAGTACGTACAAGGCAGGGATGGCAATTTTGGTGATTTTTTTGATTTTTTTTAAAAAAATCAATTTGGGATTTTTTTGATTTTTTTGATATTTTTGATTTTTTGGATTCGTAACGTCACGCGAAATATAATTTGCAAGTTACAAATTATATATCGCGTGACGTTACGAATCTGAAAAAATAGAAAAACAAAAAAATCAAAAAAATCACATTGATTTTTTTAAAAAAAATCCCAAAATTGCCATCCCTGGACTCACTACAAGGTGATTAGAGTAGATTTCAAATACTTAATAATAATTCACAGTTTATAAGAACACTTTAGTCTTTTGTAGACTTTCACTTTGAGTGCAGAAGTGCAGCTCTTCAAAACGTTTGCAGTTTAGCAAGTTTTCACAATGAGTGAGATTAACACTTTGACACTTTGAGTCCTGTTTTGTGACTGTTCATTGAGTGCAGTTTAACGACTTCACACCGGTTTCACGACTGAATAAAAATATTATCATTAAATATTAATGAAAACATTTTTAATAAAAATACTGCGCAATAACAAACTGCATAGCAAGTCAGTTGATGCACAATAATAATAATTTAGCCAAAATCTTAGTACGAAGTTCTTATTTTTTGTTATATTTTAGTTAGACTATTTATTTTTACAATTATTCCTTGTAAATAATAACTCTCCCCCTTAAAATTTTAAACTTTAAATGTTTAAAAAATATATATAAATTGACAAAGATAGTAGTAAATACTATAATACAAAAATGGGAAACAAGAAAACAACCTTTAGTTAGAAGCAGGGTTGCGGTTCGAGTCGGGGAGTCGGTAGTTTTGAAAAGAGTGGAGTCGGCAATTTTAAAGGGTGGAGTCAGAGTCCGTAATTTTGAAGAGGGTGGAATCGAAGTCGGTAATTTTCAAAAGGTGAGTCGGAGTTTGCAATTTTCAAGAGTCGGAGTTGGAGTTTAATGCTGGAAGAGGGAGTGTGGAGTCAGAGATAAATGAATTGAACAGAAAACAAACTTAGTTAGAAGAACAAAACCTCACCTTCGTTGAAACATCATCAACATTCATGTAATCCTCATGATTCGAAATGAAGTCATCAGCCTGAGATTTTGTCAACTAAGATTATTTACTAACAAATTGCTTCCTCGTATCTTGTACTTAAAATTAAAATGATTATGTAAATCGTTTGACTTAAGTAATAAGAAGAAAAAAAATAATTACGTAGAAAAAATATGCATTAGAAAGACTAAAATACAGATACTATGTATGTTCAAACGAATAATTCGCAAATGAACTGTCCACGTAAACTTAGCATAAGAAAATACGGATTTAAAACGTCTTTTGAAAATGTAGAATGATTGTACAAACTTTCGTTTCCAAAACTCATGATGTGATTCGAAAAACTTACATTTAAATTGTAATAGGGCAACGAAAGCGTTGTGCTAAAATCTTTAACAAAAACTTCTCCATAACTACATAGCTTACCGTTCTTAGCTTCCAAATTATGAATATTACAGTATAGTTGATATCCAACAATGTACAGTTGTACCGGGACATCTGAAGTTTGAAGAAATTGAAAAATATTCATGTTATTACAACTTAGCTTCTGCTTTCCTACAATCTTTTCAATCTTATTGAAAACAAAAGCCTCTTTCTCTTTGAGTTGGATGTCTTGTCGCACAGAAAAGACATTATCTTTCAAATGAATGAGTGAATGAGTGTATTCGATGAACCAAGCATTAAATTGACTTGAGATCATTTTCAATAATAAAAGAAAAGTCATAGAGATTGGGACATCTCTTTTAGTGTGTAACATAATAACGCTCATATCATTATATATAGCCCTTCGTTTCAGTTCTATACATAAATTACTTAGAAGGATAATATCAAAATAAAAAATTATTATTAGAAAATGGATATTGCATAATGAAGTTATTTGTACTTCTGTCAATATAAAACTGAAGCGCATGAAAAGTAGATTTTCATTATTGAATTTTGTTTCCGCGGAAATGTTTTGAAGTGATTCCGATATCAAAACCTCTGTTTTAGGCGACGAAGAAAATGGAGGTACATGTTCCTTCCTCCGTACAATAGGATAAACTATCTTCAGTTGTTATCTTTTTTCAAGTTTTAAGGCTGAGACTTCAATCAATTGTTTATAATAATTTTGGACACACAGTCATCCGCTATGGCTGTAGCCTGCAGGAACTACACAGCACATCAAGAATGAAACGAATGTGGCTTTACCGTATAAAACTAGCATAATAATAATTGATTGTTTTTTTTTTGTTCTTATCTTAGGTATGGTGTGCTGTGTCAGTTTTGAAGAAGATGTTGAGTGATCTATGAAGATGAGGTTTGCGTTTTGGAAGAGCGGAAGAGGGGCTTTTGATTGTGGCCAGACGACTATGGCGGCTGGTGGTGAACTAGGGATGTTCACTACCCACTGATTTTGATGTTATTTGTTTTCATTTTTCTCATTTATTTTATATCCCTTTTCAGTAACAAAGACTAGATCAAATGAACTCTTGCTCTTGCCTTGTGTAACATCAGTGATTGTAGAGTTAATTTAGCCCCCTCCCTTTGGTGACATAACCGTGTATAACCGTGTTTAGGTCTGAAGGTGCGCGTACTGGAGGTCTAGCAAAGGTCAGGGTAGTAGGTGTGTTACAGAGTGAGACGGCTCAGTTCTGTGTAATCACTGTATATTATATCCTAATAAGTAGGTACATGTTTACCTAAGGTAAAGAAGAATTAATTATGTTATTTCTACAATCTAAGAAGCAGTTATTCTTTATCAAGAACAGTTGGTAAAAGACCACGCCTTCCTTTGCACAGTTTGCAAACAAATGCTATAGTATGTGAAAAACGAGAATATTTGGAGGTGTTACACGCACATACATACACACACACACACACATATATATATATATATATATATATATATATATATATATATATATATATATATATATATATATATATATATATATATATATATATATATATATATATATATATATATATATATATATGTACATATATATATTTATTTATTTATATATAATATAAGTTTCTATTTGCAGGAAGAAGGTCTGTTGTTAATAATAAATAATAAGAACAAGGCTCGAAACATTATTGTAAGATGAAATAATAAACCCATTGTAAATATATATATATATATTTATATATATATTATATATATATATATATATATATATATATATATATATATATATATATATATATATATATATATATATATATGTTTATTTATTATAACACAGAAAAACCATCACTAAATATCAATTAAAAATACTCTATATAGATATATACTATTGTAGCATTAACTTAGGAGATCGTTTAATAAACTATTGAACGTGATATATATATATATATATATATATATATATATATATATATATATATATATATATAGATAGGTATATATATATATATGTATAAATATGTATATATATATATATATATATATATATATATATATATATATATATATATATATATGGTCAGCCTCCCGAAAGCAACATGCATGTAACAAAAAACAATAACAGCTACAGGAAAATAAATAAAATTTTATTAATCAGGAGACATTTTTATCCATGAAATTAAAAAAAAAATAACGCTTTTGAAAAATTTAAAATTGTTAAAAATGTTGGAAAATCTGTATGATAACGTTCAGTTTTTTGAGACGAAGCAAGGAGCTCCATCACTACGAGTGAACGTTAAGGTTGCCAAATGTCGATTTTTTTTAACTAAAAGATATCCCAAGGGTAAACGACGGGGGGGACTTCGTCCCCCTCTGTCCCTCCGTCGGCTCGAACCCCCTAAAAAGGAAATAAAAAGAAAAATTAACATTTTCTCCAGAGCAGAATAAAAAACTATTTGGCAACTCTTGCTCTCGCACAACTGCAGAAATGAAAGGTTGATGAGAGCGTAACACTGCAAGGTTGATGAGAGCGTACTCTGTCAGAATAAAGATTATATTAATATTTAAGGTGTTATTGATAAATATTAGAATAAAATATTTTTTTTTAAGTTTCATCGATGAAATTGCTTGCCAAAATCAAAAATGTTATTTATTTTCCTGTAGCTGTTATAATTTTTTAGTTACATGCATGATGCTTTCGGGA
>JABUQX010060430.1:17500-47500 GCA_015478945.1 Trachelipus rathkii
TTCGTTTGTTTACATTTTTGTGCTCAGCATTACTTTTCTTAAATTCGGTCAGCACTTGGATGGGAAACCTAGCACCTTACAGAATTTAGGAATTTCCTAACGTGTTGGTTTCAGCATTTCCTAAATTGTAGCAAATTTTTTTTGATCCAAATGGAAACGCAACCTTTTAGGCAGTTTCCTTTAATTTTTCTTATTCGTTCGGGGCCAAAGATAAAGTGTAAAATCGAATAAACGCGCTTTATAATTCCACAATCACTCTCTCTCTCTTTCCCTCTCTTCTCTCTTCTCTCTCCTTCTCTTCTCTCTCTCCTCTCTCTCTCTCTTCACTTCTCTCTCGCTTCTCTTTCTCTCCTCTTCTCTCTCTCTCACTCTCCCTCTCTCTGTCCAATATGTCTACCTAACCAGGCTGGTTCTATTTTTATCTTTTTTACGTAACTCTGCCTCTACGTCACAAGATTGATGTTTTTCATTTCTTAAACAGGGGTAACTTTCTCTATTTGTTCGCACACACACATATGCACAAACATATAATTATAAAGAAAGACACCTTTACTTTTGACCCTTCTGAACTCTCCTGTCGCATACCTCCTTCATTGAGGAGGGCTCATGCGAAAAGCCTTGCTACGCAATCTCATACATTCTATGTCCAACTCTTTGACCCAAGACTTGACCGCCATGCTCAGTTTTACATGTACTCCACATGCAAAGTCTGGAACATACTTTCTTTATCTATTTTCCCAACTACCTTTGACTTACACACTTTCAAGCGTCGTGTATCGGGGCATGTTGGCCTTTGAACTGGATCTGGATTGGGATTTTGCCCTAACGTTGGTGGAATTTGGTAGGCTTCTGGCCTATTAGAAATTCTGACTCCGAATCCTTTTTTGAAAATTCCTACTCCAACTCCATTTGCGAATTTCGAATCTGACTCCTTTAAAAATTCCTACTCCAACTTTTTTTGGGAAATTCTGAATACGATTGCTTTGAAAACTTCTACTCCCACTCCCAACTCCGATTCAAAACTCCTTCTCTGAAAACTCCAACTCCTACTCCATCCAAAACCTCCGACTTGGAATCTGTAACTCTGGTTCTGAGGCGTCTTCAAAATTTCTTGCCACCTCCTCAGTTGTTTGTTCTTTATAGTTGCGTTGTTGGTGCATTTAAGCAGTAATCATCTCAAACAATTCGAAGATGTTCCACTCAAACAGCTCTTCTTGAAAGGGTTGAGTCTAAGGCTTTTCGCCTTAATAATTTTCTTGCTTTTACTCGCCCACTTATATCGTTTTCTTGCCATTGAACTGTTGCATCACTCTTTATACTATCGCTCTTGCAACTGAGTTGCAACACTCACAGTTTTTCCGGACTCTCTAAACGCACACTTGTTTTTCAAGAAAGCTCGTGCGACTTCTCTATCTATACAGTTTCATCCCTTCTCTATCCAACCTTCTGATTCCAAGTTCAACCGCTAGGATCATTCTAATATGTGCACTACTGGTGAAGTAGGAAACATTCTTCCTTCATCAATTCTCATCACTTAAATG
This sequence comes from Trachelipus rathkii, assembly GCA_015478945.1. Lineage (NCBI taxonomy): Eukaryota > Metazoa > Arthropoda > Malacostraca > Isopoda > Trachelipodidae > Trachelipus > Trachelipus rathkii. Next base: position 19,042 of record JABUQX010060430.1, read on the forward strand.
CTTTCAAACCCCGTGTATTTATTTATTTCTCATTTGATTGATTATATGTGTACCAGTGGCGGCTCATGGTCAAAATTTTTGAGTAGGCAAATCAATAAGTATATCATATATATATATATATATATAATATATAATATATATATATAAATATTATATATATATATATATATAGTAATATATATATATACTTAGTATATAGTATATGTATATGAAGAGAGCTGATTGTATTATATAATATATATAAAATACTTGCGTTATATATACTTATAATATATTATATATAAATATATATATATATATATATATATATATATATATATATATATATATATATCATATATATACATAAAGAAGACTCTGTATAGATATATATATATATATATATATATATCACAAAGGTGAACGGTGAAAGACTAACACAAACTACAGTTTTTAGGTTCTTAGGAATGGATATTTGTGCTTTCGGAGGGATAAAAGGAAATATTTACTTATAAATATGTAAAAATAATAATTTTTCATAAATTTTTCACAAATATTCATAAAGATTGCAATAAATAATAATAATAATAATCCTAACAATATTAATAATGATATTAAGCGTATCAGACTTAAATAATTTATTCTTTGACCCAGCAGATACTTTTGCCGCTTATCAATGAATACTTCCAAAGCGTAAATACCTTAATTAATTCTTAATACCGGGTGTCCGTAAAAGAATGTCCCAGTTTCAATGCTTTATTATAACAACATAATATACAATATCCATATCATATCAAACATCAAAGTGAAGAGTAAGTTGCATTGTTTCGAATATGCACTTGCGCCAGAATGAGTTCCTGATAGATCGACATACGTGCATTCAGATGTAGTCTTCTCTAGTGCGTGCGCCACATACTGACAATGGCGAGTCCTGAGCGTAAGCTTCTGTGGTCTAACAATTTGCTAAGTGTGAATCTGTAATTAACGATTCAAATTGCGTATCGTTTACGTTTCCAAAGTGATCCTCCATGTGGCAAAAAACATTCGCCGATGGTATAGGCAATTTGCAACTAATGGATGTCTTTGTAAAGGCAAAAGTACAGGACGGCCCAAAGTGACTGTACAGGATGTGGACCGTATCAGGGCCTCATTCCTTCATAGTCCTAAGAAATCCGTTCGGAGAGCAAGTCAGGAACTGAAGGTGCCAAAAACAACGGTGTGGAAGGTGTTAAGGAAACGTTTACACATGCGTACATACTGGTTGCAGTTTGTACATGCTTTAAAACCCGACGACTAGGCTCTACGGTTTACCTTTGCCTGTGCAGTGTTAGCGTCGAGACGATGACCTTCTAGATCTTGTGTGTTTAGCGAGGAGTCCACCTTTCATCTCAGGGGTAAGGTGAATGCCCAGTAATGTTCGTAAATCTGGGGTCTGAAAATACGCATGAACTTGTAGAACACGACGTGATTCCCCCAAAGTGTTAACTTTTTCTGCGCCTTATCCCGACGCCAGGTCTACGGACTTTCTTTTTTCCAGAAGGCAACCGTAACAGGTGTCGCTACTCTCGATTGTTACAATAATGGGCTCTGTTTACAATTATTAGAGATGAAGCGGTAAAACTTCGTATCAGCAGCAAAGATGCGAGCCCCTCCACATTGAGTCACAGTGTCGAGCGGGCTTGAACGACTTTTACTCCCTAGATCGTTGGGTTGGTCATAATGGGCCAGACGACAGAGCTCTATATATCTGGCCCCCCGGTCCCCGGAGTTAACGCCATGCGTTTCTTCCTATGGGGCTGCCAATTATACGCAGAGTTGAAACGCAGAATTGAACATGCCGTTCCTTCCGTTACTCCGGATCTGTTAACCAATGTTTGGGAGGAATTGGATTATCGGCTAAGTGTATCCCCTATAACGAAGGGGGCACAAATTGAACATATGTAGGAAAACTCTGTTCAATGACCTTCAATTTGATGTATGATATGCTGTTGATATTTTATATTACGCTGTTATAATAGACATTGAAACTGGACATTCTTTTTACGGACACCCGAGTATTAATATTATTGTAAATAATAATAGGATATGTCAACTTAGAATTTTAATACAAAATATGTATATTTTTATAAATTACAACGCTTATGAGGGCTAGTATCTTATATTTTTCACTAGTCGGAAAAGAAGCCAAGTTCAAGTAACTAACGAAAGTTAATGACTAATTCATTGGAACGGGCAAACAGTCACTATGCTCTTTTTTCAGCGAATTCAATAAGAAATGAGAAATTAGCCAAAGAAAACGTCAAACATTCTAACGGGAAATAACGTGTAAGAATAAAACACATTGTGACCATTGAGAGGGCGTTATAGGAAATTTCGGAAAATAAAGGTTTGTATCAAAATCGAATCTAATACAATTTAAAAATCTGATAAGAAAAATTTTATAACTCCTTTAAAGTAACGATTAACGGATGTAAGGAAAATCTTTAACTCGTTAATAGTCCGTTAATTTTTTTCGAAATTAACGAAAGCGTTAAAAGTTAAGGAAAAAATTAACGAGTTAATTAACGGTATCATAAGCGCGCATTATGATTGAGCCGTTTATTATATAGTGCTGAAAGGTTTGATATACTCAGTAATAGGTAGTTAGGTTAATAAAGAAAACTTATTTATATTATTATTATTATTTACCATCTCCCATGTAGGGTTTCGGTCCCTGGGCTGTTGACTAGCATTTCTTCCTTTTCTGCCCCTTGATTATATAGCCCTTTGTTTATCGAAATCGTACTAATAGCGTAAGTTTTGTGACACTGAATCAATTTGCATTAACATAGATCATGGAAGGAGCTGTGTGTGAGGGTGATGTTGTTACAGGTATTGTAAGCTGCGATCGGTTTAAATATGAACTTTATTTTATATTTAATAAAGATTTCTACTGATCATGTGTACTGCTCCAGTAATATAGTACTTGAAGAAATAACAACATATAGAGATTAATCTGCTGTATCGAATCGTCCCATTTAGTTGATCACAAGAAGCTTATTGTTACATAGTGTCTGCTCCTATAGAGAAAAGGTTTGGAATTATTTCTCTCGCTCAATGATGATTAATTGACTGTTTTATAAATATACAAATAGAGAACTCATGATAAATTATGGTAACACAGCAGTCATCACTGCATCAAACACACAACAACACTGTGACTATTCGCCATTACACACCACAACATCAACACACATCTATCACTATGATCAACTCGTAACAACACACCACGTACTCGTTACACCACGCTACTACGACACCAATCACATCATTCGTCTGGGCTGATCAATGTGATTAATTAGACATACGGATTATTTGAATAAATTTTATGTTAATTACAATTTTGATATGTTAGTGTTTTAGAGATATAGCTTAGACAAGGGGTAATTAAGTTACGTTTTAGTATGCTATGTATTAGTTTACTATATTAGTTTAGATATTAAGATATATAGAAATCATTTGTGTATAATGCTAACCATGATTTATATATTCCTGTACTTTAAGATGTGTTAGGGTTTGTCGGTTGTGCATTATATTCTTAGTTCAGATGATGCATATGTAAGCTTTATTTATGTGAACTTTGTATACGTTAGGCATAGTATTCGTTATTATGATCTAAGTATGGATAATAATATTAGACAAGGTATATGTGATAAATGTTGGTTAGAATGATTACTCGCATAGCCTAATACAGAGTGGCTAAATCCTGCTTAACCGCATATGTATAAGTGCGGATACATAATCACTGCCTATAGACACTAAAATTGACATCGTCATCGCTCCAGACTTACCGGTACCTGTCTCTCTCGTGATTCACATCTTATATAGTTAGTACTCACTGTGCAACAACTCTCCGTGTCGTTAAGTTGCCGTGGGCAATCGTTCTCTTGCTTATATAGGCAGGTATAATAATATCGGTGGATGCTTAAGGTGCGTGTGTTGTTTAGTGTGTATATTGATTATGATTTCTTGGTGCTAATTTATATAATTCATTAATATTCAATGGAGTTTCGTATCGCTCTCTAATTGTATGTAGCGTTTAATGGTTATATGTGTGAAATAAATATCTTTATGTCGTTTAGAAGTCATTATATCTCGGTGTCTTGGTCAGTGGTATATTAATGAACATTGATTACTTATGTATATGTTTATTCACATAATGTAATACTTCGATTAAAATGTACATGTAAACAATAGTATCATATAGATACATGACTGTTAGGACCGGTAGGAGTATAACTTGTGGAGATGTAGGTGTTTGATACTTTATACGATTATAACATTTTTATTAGGGTATGTTGTATAAATACATAACAATTTATTTAATATATAAACATATAATAGACTCTGAATCTAAATAGATCCAATATGATCATGGATTAATAGATCACGGGTGGGGTGGGAGAAAACTTTGGGGTTGATTTACTGATTACTGCTTCAGGGTATGTAAAAACATAACAATTTTGGTAAAATATGACTTTAATTCAATAGATCATAGATCATGAAGTAGGTGGGGTATTATTATAAGAATGGTTATAGGTGAGCGGTGGTATTATCGATTACTGATTTACTTGCTTATTATAGGGTAAGTTATAATTAAAACATATACATAAATTATATTTAGTAAAATTAATGTGACGGAATTACAATTAGAATCATAATTAGTATAAATTTCAAAATCCGTTGATGCCGGTTGAAGCACGATTAGAGGCTCGGTGAGGCGGAAGAGGAGGGCAAAGTGAGGGAGGTGTTTGTGGGGAAGTTTGGCTTTCAGAAAGGATATACACTGAATCTGCCGTATGATATGAAGGGAAAGCAAGAGATAAGAGAGGGTTATATATGATTATAGCCAAGATTATATTCTGACTCTCTCGGTGTATGCCAGACAGAAGTTAAGAAAAGGCTCTGAGTAATAATTCAAATATGTTAGCTGAAAAAAAGTATTAGTGGTTTATTAAGAACAAACTATTAGAGTATACGAAAGTTAGAATGAGCAATTTTTTTTCTGGTGTGTGGAACTTCGAAATTCAGAAGATAGTTTTTAGTGTAAATACATGGTAGTTGTATAAGAGACTTGAATAGGAATAATGTAGAAATAAAGAAAACAGTATATGGTGTAAATACATGGTAATTGTATCAGAGACTTGAATAAGAATAGAGTGGAAATAAGACAGTATATGGTGTAAATACATGGTAATTGTATCTGAGACTTGAATAGGAATATTGTAGAAATAAAGAAAACAGTATATGGTGTAAATACATGGTAATTGTATCAGAGACTTGAATAAGAATAGAGTGGAAATAAGACAGTATATGGTGTAAATACATGGTAATTGTATCTGAGACTTGAATAGGAATATTGTAGAAATAAAGAAAACAGTATATGGTGTAAATACATGGTAATTGTATCAGAGACTTGAATAAGAATAGAGTGGAAATAAGACAGTATATGGTGTAAATACATGGTAATTGTATCTGAGACTTGAATAGGAATATTGTAGAAATAAAGAAAACAGTATATGGTGTAAATACATGGTAATTGTATCAGAGACTTGAATAAGAATAGAGTGGAAATAAGACAGTATATGGTGTAAATACATGGTAATTGTATATGAGACTTGAATAGGAATATTGTAGAAATAAAGAAAACAGTATATGGTGTAAATACATGGTAATTGTATCAGAGACTTGAATAAGAATAGAGTGGAAATAAGACAGTATATGGTGTAAATACATGGTAATTGTATCTGAGACTTGAATAGGAATATTGTAGAAATAAAGAAAACAGTATATGGTGTAAATACATGGTAATTGTATCAGAGACTTGAATTGGAATAGTGTAGAAATAAAGAAAGTATATGGTGTAAATACATGGTAATTGTATTAGAGACTTGAATAAGAATAATGTAGAAATAAAGAAGACAGTATATGGTGTAAATACATTGTGTAAAGAATGCAGCAAAGGAATGGCATAATACGGTAGAGAGGAAGAGTTGAAATCAAACAGCTCATTGGAAAAATATAAAAAATTATCTACACGCACACATGTAGATAAATATAATTATTGTTATGGGGAAATCAAAATATAAACGAAAAGAAATAAAAAGTGTAAAAATAATAAAAAGTAGGCAATAAAAAGATGTTTAAATATAAATATAGTTAATTTAAGACAAGAGAAAGAATTATAAGAGAAATAGCTATATTTAGATCAAATATCTCTTATAAGTATATAGATTGGGTAGGCTCTTAGGTAATTATTATTACGACATTATATAATAAAATATAAGTAAATTAATAGAAGAGTTGTCAATTATTAATTATTTTTAAAATGCTTTTTTTTCAGATTTTTTGTTTAATGGTTAATCTATAGTCATAAAAAGATTTTTAATATTGCTTTAATTTAATATTTTTGTTTTCTTTTTTATATTTTAAATATTTAATTGTTTTATTTTAAGTTTTTTTGGTAAGTTATATTAAAACGGTTAGGTTATTAAAAATGAATATCGCGAAAAGTACGACACTTACAGAAAAATCATTACATATTTGGAATCAGCCGAAAAGCTTATTGGAAAAATGTAAAAAACAAAAAAAAACAACATTTTTTTTCATAATTAAATATCTCAAAAAGTACGACACTTCAGAAAAACCAATTACCTATTGGAATCAGCGTATAAAGCTTATCATAATATGTAAAAAAAAACTAAAAAAATAATAAACAAAATTAGGGGCTCGAGCCGAGGGGGACAGAGGGGGGGGAACGTTTTTTCCATACCCCGTAGGGGAGGGGCGGAGGAACCCCGCGCGACACCCAAATACAAAAGAGCGGGGGTTCCGGGACCCTCCCCGGAGGGGGGGAAAATAGTCTACCCTGTCGTTCCCCGGAAGGCCGAAGAGACCCCGACTCTGCCATCTTTGCGGTTACCCTTTGGTATTCTTTAGTTTTAAAAAAAAAAAAAAATAAAACTGACGGAGTCGTAAAACGTACTGGTCCTATATATTTTTGAATCATGTCCATTACCACTTAATTGATTTTTAGGATCATATACTAAAAAAATATAATATAAAAAAACAATACAAAAAAATTCAAAACTGAGATTTAAGTAAAACAGAAAAGGTTATATATATATAAAGACATAATATTATTATATATATATAATATATATTATTATAATATATATAATATATAATATATATATAATATATATTATAATATTATATTATATATACTATATATATATATATATATATATATATATATATATATATTATATATATATATATTATAATATATATATAATATATATATTATATATATATAAATATATTAATGTACTTTACTTATTTTAATAAACAAAATGCTAAACAGCCTATAAAGCAAAAAATAAATGAAAATGTTATTATTATTATAGAAAATATATTTAATTTGCTTTTTTTTCAGCAGTATAATAACAAGGGTGTATAAAAACCTTTCGATGAAAATTTTTCTTCTTAGTCATTCAAAGGTCCCGTCTTATTTTATATATTATATAATTATAATATCAATAGTATCTATATCTATATATACTTATTAAGTATACTAATTATTATAGTCTTATATATCTATAATTATATTATATTTACATACTTTGTATATTATATATATATTATTATATATATATATATAATAATATTACCGTATATTATTATGTACTACTTTATCTATACTCAGTATTTATTACAATATATATATGATTTATTATAATATACATTTTCGAATTGATCCTCTTATACTTTCTTATATATATATGACATATTTAATAGGAGGTACGGGTATATCATTTATATATTATGAGCCACTATACACTCACAGATTTTCTGGTTACTACCAGGCTCCTCCTATATTTCATATATATGGCATTAGGGAGTATTACTATGATTATTATATTTTATACCTTTGGTAGAATTGGTCCTTATATAGTATGGTTGTTATATTACTTTTATCCTTCCATATAATATCTATACTTATAGGTACAATTTATCTATTATATTTATATCTCATTTATATATATATAATATAAATATTATATATATTATATCTCTATATATATATATATATATATATATATTACTATCTTCATATTATTATATTATCTATTATATTTCTTAATATTTCTTGCGAAGAAAGTGTTTTTGTGTGTTAAAATGCATATATATTCATATAGGCAATGATATGTTAATCATATATTTACTTAAAATTAATAATTTAAACAACTTTCATATGCAAATGTGAAATTAAATTAATATATTATATATATAGCTATATATTATATCATATATCTTATTTATATACTATAATTTATATATATATATATATATCTATATTATACTTATATTATTATATCTATTATATATACTATATATATTATATATTATATTAAGTGATGTACGCTGGGCAAATGCCCAGTGGGCTGGCATTCATAAATGGGCATATTGCTCAGTAGCATTTTTGCCATTATCCTTAAATATTCTCCACCATTCGAAGTTAGTCATTTATAATATTTCAGTATACGGATGGATTTTGTTGAACATCATTTTGATAAAGAAACATTTCAAAAGAATATCGTTATTTCCATTTTTTTATTATATAATTTTCTATTACTATATATATACTATATAATATATAATATATATATAATTCTGATATATATATTTATATTTATATTAACTATATTATACTATATAATTATATATACTTATTATATATATTACTATTATACTATAAATATATATATATATTTACTATAATAATAATATACTATATATTTATAATATATTAGTCACATATGATTAATTAATCGTTCCTGTGGTGTGTTGATGGATATATCTTTTTTCGAAATATATATCTTCACATTCGGGTGGGGGAATGTATATATTTAATTCAGGGTAAATTAATTATTTTAATCTATAATTTAAATATGTGGAAATTTTATTTACTCAATTTGGATTGGTTGTCCTCATTTTGATACGGGATTTAGTTTGTGCGTATTTGCAACTCAACCAGTCAATTGAGTGGTATATACACGCATCTATTTTTTTTTAGTTTTATATTGTATACTATATTTATCTATATACTATTTATTTCTATATATTATATATATATTATAGCTATTATTATACTATATACTACTTCACTAATAACACCCTCACTCAAATTATAATTATACTAATTTATATCTATTATAGGTATACTGATATATACTATTCATATCATCAATATAGATTATAGCAATATATTACACATATACACATTCATTATATATATATATATATATATATATATATATTATATATAGGAATATGTATACCTTGGTTCTGTCACTATATGTAATCATATATATGTTATATAATATATTATTATAAGTATATATATATAGTATACACATATATATAATATATAGTATATATTATAGTATATTATATATTATTATTATTGTTACTATATTATTATTATTATTATACTTATCATTTTTCCCGCTTGAGCGGGTAGTGTACGTACATGCCTATTCCCTACTATCACCCCTATGCTCGCCCCCACCTCTCACCTCCTCCACCCACTCTATCCCGTCGAACCCTCTATCCCCTCTTTCCTCCCTCATTCCCTCCCTCACTCCAGCATCTCCTTTATCCGATCCATCACCTCCTTCTTGTCTCTGACCCTTCCTTCTCCCTTGCCCTATCCCATCGCCTCCATACTCTTCGCTAACCACTCTCTGTTCCTCCATTCTCACCAGATGCCCATTCCATCTTAACATTCCCTTCTCCGCTCTTCCCACCAACCCATTCCTCCACTCACATCTCTCCCTCACCACCCTAATTCCTAATCCTCCTCCTTCTACTAATCCGCACAACCGCTCTCAACACCTTCATCTCAAATACTTCCAACTTCTTCCTGGACTTGGCATTCAACCCCCACGTTTCACACCCATACAACACCGCTGGTACACAGCAAATTTTTTCAAACATACTTATCTTAACTTTCTGTGATAAGTCCCCCCCTTTCCATACTTCTCTCAGACCACTCAACGCTCTCAATCCTTCTCCTACTCTTTGTTCTATCTCCTCCTTCATTCCTCCCCCCTTACTCAAATCCATCCCTAAATATCTAAAAATCTTACTTAATCCAGAATTACACCCCCCCCTCGAACCTCTAACCCCTCCCCTCCTCACTTCCTTCTCCTCAAACACTAATAACACTTTACTCTTACAAGGATTTAATTTATCTTTAAGACCTTTGTGTTCCGCACATCTCTCAAAATCCCTCAGCGCAAATACTCAACCCCTTCGCGTTTCTTTCGCCATAGGGCAGTATGCATCCGCAAACAGTATCATATCTCACTTCCCTTCTATCGTTCCCATTTGTCAATTCCACCCCTCCCTCCCATCCATTCCTCTGCAAACACTCTCCATAAACAAATTGGATAGCCACGGCGACATTACACACGCCTGCCTCAGTCCTCTCCGCCACCCCAAACTTCCTCACTCTTCCTTCCTAACACTTCTCACACACATCTAACTATTCCTATAACAATGCCTCTGATACCTTAACCTAATTTTACTGCCCCACACCATTTTCCTCCAACACCCTCCACATTCAACTCTCTTTCACTCTATCATATGCTTTCTCTAATCTAAAAAACCACCCATACACTTTCCTTTCCTCTCAATACTTTTTTCCACAAGCATCTTTAGTGTAAACACATTGATCCCACACACCCTCTCCCTCCCTAAATCCTCCTTGCTCTTCCCCCATTCTTCCCCTCCGTTAAACCTCTCACTCTTTCAATCAGTATTCTACCATCACTCTTTCTAACACATATATATATATATATTATATATATATAATTATATATATATATATATATATATATATATATATATTAATTAATACGTTTTGGGGGTTTTTTTTGCCCGCAACCAAGAAGATAGATTGCGAGCGCAATCGCAATCGGCATATTCGTACGAAATACATTGCTATCTGCAACCGCAAACGTTATCGGCAATTGCGGTAGACCGCGATTGCGGTTCGTCAACTGCAATTCGCAACTCCGCAACTATTGTACGTTAAATATAATAAAACAAGAGAAATTATATACTATTCCGCAGCAAAATATATATAGTATATTTATTATATATAATTATATAGTATATTATATATATATATACTTTTTATAATATTATATATATATATATATATAGTATATTATATATATTAATTATTATGTATATTCTATATATATTATTATATTAGTGAGGACCTGATGTCGAAAATTTGCTGTTTCGGATGCGGATCGCGGATCTAAAGAGATGAGGATGCGGATGCGGATCTTTTAATGTAGATGAGGATTGCGGATGGCCGGAACTGTTTTACTCTTTTGAAGTTTTTTGACATTAAAATTATAAATATATAATATATATATATATATATATATATATTATATATATATATATATCTAATATATATATTAGTAATATATGTATATATATATATTATATTATACAGTGTCACACCACTCAACCGTCAGAGCCTATTCAGGAGGGGTGTGGCACTCCTCAGAAGCCACAAACTTACGCAGATGAGCACAGACGTCAGGCTTTAAAGTGAGAGAGATTAAATTCAAGCAGGAAACCACAGAAAGATGGAAGAGCAGAACAGAGGTGGCGAATGAAGGAAGCACCGCAAGCGAAAGAAGCTGGAAGTTACCAAGTATCACACATAACTCATGCGCTGAAACAGGCACCCTTTTCCTACGAGGGCGTCGTTAAGGTGGTGGGAGCGAGTGATATAGCTCCCTTGACACTGCGCTTTGCGGAGTAATCCTATAGAAATGAGATATAATGCATTCCACATCGCGTCGTAAAGATAGAGGGTCATTGTGATTGGGAAAGTGCAGAACAGTTTATAGCCTTTGCCTCGACCTCGACCCTATCTAAAGCCGGGTGAAACCAGAGCTCCCCCCTGATATGAGAGCAGTACTCCCATACAAAAGGTGATGAGGCCCTTGTATAGCTGGAGCAACCGGGAAGGAGAGAAAAAAAGTCTCGCAGCCTTAACAGAACTCCAGTTTCTTTGAAGCCGCCTAAATCCGTTGTGATGTGAGGTTTCGCAGAATTTTTTGTTTATGTTTAATGATGCCAAGGATAGTTTATATTGTCAACGAGGAGAGACAAGTAGAACAGTACCCGAAAGAGATAGGAAAGTAGAAAGTGGTTTTATAGAGGGAGATTTGTAGGAGTTTGGTTTTTAAAGACTGAATTTCACAAGTTGAGACGACCCCAGCCTAGGAAATTCTATCCAGATCAGCGAGATAGAATCGGAAAGATTAAGACGAGAAGCAATTATAGAAGTAAAGAAGGAGCATAATTGAAATGAGTTGGAGAATGAAGGGTCCGAGTCATCGGCATACGGTGGAAGAGTTAGATGTGCAGGTGAGAATTTCATGTAATGAAAAGTTAGGAATAAATGTAGGAGATAAAGACAGAAACCACTTTGACAGAAAAGACAGCCGATATTGAGTGAATTTAAAGAAGACATAAGTAACAAAGAGAAGGAGGAAAATAAAAGGATGGGAGCTTGGAGAGCAGTGACTCTGTATTACGCGGTCAATGCCTTGGAGTATGTCAATTAGTAGGTCCCGCCACCACGCAGTCCTCTCGTATTTCTAAGGCGGAAAACATAATCAGTTAGATAGAAACAGTAATTATTCGCAGTAGACGGTTTCGAGCTCCGAACGTACTGGCGATCGGAAGAATGAATGAAGCTGGCCAGATTTACTGCTAGGAGAGGAGGGATTCTTAGATAGGAGAGTAGCTAGTGAGAGCGTATAGGGCGACAGTTTTAAAGGTATCAGGGAGCGCTTCGTTTTCGGAACAGGTTGGACCATTGTGCGTGCTTCCAACGGACTTGTAAGGGATAATATTAGTATTGAGACATATGGAAATATAACGTTGAACGTGGAGCGGGGTAGCACGAAAGCACACTCCACAAACTCAGGGAAGAATGCATCCGGGCCACCGCGCCTTCCTAACGTTCATTAGATTTCAGGAGCCCATGCACCCGAAAAAATTCAAAAATAAATGGGGGTAAAAATTCATCTGAAGTTTCAACTGAAAGGAGTGAAGAAGTAAGAGGAGGAGGAGGAGTAACCAGAATCGTCTAGGTTTGATTAGAGGAAAATAGGAGGTCGAGATTTTTCTTTTCATTTGGAGAATTAGCTACAGAACCAACAGATAGATTGATAAGAAGGAGGAAAGACAGTTTATCAGAAGTTGTTAGCAGATGTTTTGCGCAAGAGGCCGAAAGATTTATCAGTAGGTAGAATCAGGAGTTAGTCGCACCTTTCTTTTGATAAAAGCACTTTTGCTCGACGAAGAGTATGCCTGCAACGATTCCTAGCTGAATGAAATTAGCAAGAGTGATAGCTAGAAGCGAGAATCTTTCACCCCACGATCAAGCACTGTTCTAGCCTGAATGTCCGAGAGTCAAAGCACTGATTGAACCATGGATTATGAGAAGAGAAAGAATTTAGTCGAAAGACGGATGAACGCTGCTCATGACATCCAAGAATTACATGCTTCCCTTACCTTTTTAATCCGGCAAAGTCGATCCGTACACTTAGACGCATCAAGCAGTCCATTAATTATAGCTAGCGTAGGAACGGAAGTCCAATCGCATTATATTATTAGAATCAAATAGTTGCCAAAAAATAACTGCTATATTATTATTATATATATATATATATATATTATATATATTATATATATATATAATATATAGCGCTTATATATATATATATATATTTAAGATATAATATATATTATATATTATATAGTATATTATAGAAGTAGATATATATATATATTATATTACTATTATATATATAGTATTATATATAATATCATAACTATATATATATTATATAGTATATATATATATTATATATACCGGCATAATAGTACTATATAATAAGTATATACCGGGCGGCTCCGCGTGGGGTTCTGCGTCATGCGCCTTAGGTGTATTATTTATAGGCCTGATTATAGCTACTTAGATGGAGGTTATAAGTAAGTAATATAGCTAGTACTATTAGTATATATATATAGTAGGGTAATGTATTAGTGGTGAGGTTAGGTATATTATTATTAGGAGTATATAATAGTATATAGTATATGGTAGAGTAGATAGTTAGTTAGGTATAAGGTATAGTAGTAACATATGGATACCTTACTATATAGTGATACAGGTTAAATCGTGAAATTCAAATTAACAATTGTTTCTATATAAGCTCCCATGATAAAGATGCCCAAAATGATTTATTTATATGCATGTTGAGACCCGTTCAGATTGTAGAAAACATCCTTCAACATCGCTCCAGTTTTCAAAGAGGAAATGCGGGATTGCGGTATGTTGCTGTAAGGACTGAGATTGCGGATGCGGATGGTCAATGTAGGTGCGGAGGTCCGAAATGCGGATGCGATGTGCATGCCGCGATGCATATATATTATATATTAGTATATATATATATATATATATATATTATATATATATATATATATATATATATTATATTATATATATATTAATACATATATACATACGGATATATATGGAATATATATACCTGTATATAGCATATACCGCTATATAGGTACAGTAGTATCATATTAATATATATTAGGTACCTAGTATTTAGTATATAGTATAGTATATATTATAGTATATTTATATATTGGTTATTGTATAGGGTATAGGTTAGGTATATATGATAGTAGGTATATATTTAAATAAATATGAATCCGTATATATACTGGATATATTATAGTATAGTATATATATAATAATAATTATAGGTATTATAGGTGATATATGACTAGTATATATATATATATATATATATATATATAGTAGTATATGTAGTAGGTAGTATATGAATGGTGTGTGTGTGTGTGTGTGTGGTGTGTGTGTGGATCACAAATATATGCTCTAGTCTAGGTCTAAGAAAATTTCTTACTTGGCTCTCCATGTATGCTTGAAATATGTGATCGCAGACTGTAGGGACTTTTTTCTGAGCCTTGTAACATTTTGACTGCGGTAAACTTAATACATTTAAGTACCATACGATCACCTTCGTTTGAGCTTACAAACTCAAAAAATCTTGTAGGTAAGGCCAGGGGTTTTGTGATCGATTTCCTACAGTTTTCAACTTCTAGCATTGCAGAGCTACTAACAGGTAAGCGATATCTAACGGAAATAATTCCTTCACATGAAGAAGATAGTAGGTATCGGGACCGGAATATTTTTAGCTTGGAACGTTTTCGTCAAGAAACGATCCTTTAATCAAGAGTGAAAAGTCTTTTTACGATCGGAAAAAACACAACTAATGATTCAGTATATAGTTGAATTTAGACTAATAACGCTGCGCATACAAATTGAAACGAGACCGGGTACATATTGTAATAACATGTCTAAACTTGTTACGAGTTTGAAACAATTTCTACTAGAATAGAATTAAATGTTTTATTTTTCTATATTTTTTAAAGTTGCGGTTGCGATTGCGGTGTAATTTTGCTTAAAATAATTGCGCCGCAAGCCAATTCGCAACTGATTCAAAATAATTGCGGCGCAATCGCAAACGCAACCAAGATAATTGCGATCGCAATTGGCGGCCGCAACAAGTTGCGTTGCAAGTGGTGTGTGTGTATATATAGTATTGATATTATATATTTATAGTATTATATAATATGATATATATATATATATATAATATATATATAATATATATTATATATATTCTATATATATATATATATATATAGCATATCGTGCACAATTCCACAATAGAACTTTGATAATCGAGTGTAAATTAATTAAACGATAAAAGGATGGATGTTTTGAGATTTAATGAATTAAAATTTATCAATTAATTCATAATACTTTTATATTTCGAATCTTTTTCGTTCACAATGTAATTTACACTCGTTATCAGTTCTTATTGTGAATGTGCCGTATATATATATATAATATGGTATATATATATATATATTATTTATATATTATATATATTATATAGTATAATATATATATATTATATATAGTATAATATTATATTATATATATAATATACTAGGTATATATATGTTATAATGTATATATATATATATATAATTATATTATATATATATATCTAATTTATATTATATATATTATATATATAGTATATTAAATTATATATATATTATATATATATATATATATTATATATATATATATATATATAATATGATATAATATATATATATAATAATATAAGTATATATATATATGTGTGTGTAAATATATGTATATATATATATATATATATATTATATATATATATATCTTATTATAATATAATATATATATATATATATAATATATAATATTATTATATATATATACTATATATATATATATATACTATGTATGTTTTATAATATATTATCTAAATATATAAGAGCGTGTTTCCACTCATTGACGGTTGAGTGTGCTTACGCACAACTATCCGTACAAAATGATGGACACCTCCAATAGTTTAAATTTTCCCACATAAAGTTATAAGTTTAAATAAATTAAAATTTACCCTAATTAATATTAACATCCCCCACCCGATGAATATTATTTGGAAAAATATTATTCGCATCCACAAGGGAAAATTTAAAATCAATAAAAAATATAACGTAATTTCTTAAAGTAGTATATCATAATATATATATATTATAATATATATATATATAATATATAGTATATTATATATATAATATAATATATATTATATATATTAATATATATATATATAATAATATTATATATAAATATATATAATATATAATATATATTTTATAATTTATACTTTTAAGCAAATTTGTATATGTAGGACAATAAAACCCTTGGCTTGGACTAAATTTCTAATCTTACTTAATCGACTAATATGATTTTTAATAATTAAAGCATTAATTCACTATTATTAGCTCGGGTCCAGATAACTCGGACGCTTCTTAGAAAGTGAAGTAATTAGGAACAGCTTTCACTTTCTGAAGTGCAGGTCGAGTTATCTTGGACGAAAGCTAATAATGACTGTTTTTTAAATGTGTTTATTAACAATAATCATTATGTGTCATTAATTAAGATTAAACATTTAGTCCAAGCAACGCGTTTATTTTCATATTATATATATATATATATATATCGTAGCTAGAAAGGCACGCGTATACTATGAGTATATATATATATAGTGTGACTAGTATAGGAGAGTGAGTGAGTGAAGGTGAGGTAGCCGCGGGTAGGGGTAGGAGTAGGATGAGGTGATGAGTGATTATATAGTGTGAGTGTGAGTGAGTGAGCTATGCGGTCAAAGTTACGCGCCTGAAGATATATATATATAGAAAGGACCAGCACGCTGGTGCTCGGCGGCGTAGATGAGGACGCTGTGAAGCGATGCGCAAAGTAACATTAGGGGACAGCAAGTATAGGGGGCCGGAGCAGAGCGGTGGTAATAGTGTGGTGGGTCGGGGTGTAGTAGAGTTCCGCAGTCGCTATATTAAGGTAAAAAGGTGACAAACCCAACTCCAGCTTTAGCTGTTGGGGGAATGTTATGGAGTATGTGGTCCATTTCATATGTGAATTTAGCCGCTACAACCATGGAAAGGATGTGAGTCGGACTAGCGACGCTGATGAAATGAGTACGGATTAACCACCTCTGTGCCGAGAGGCACGAAGTACCGTAAACTCGGTAGACGGTCTGGTGTAGCGAACGCAACCACTGCACGGGTCGTGCAGCGGTACCTCGACACCCGGAAGCACTCAAGGCGGCGGAGCCAGGACAGGCCACGGGCCAAGACTGGAATTGAAGACCGTTTTATGAGTATGTGAGCCGTGAGAGACCGTCATACTACAGTATGGTACTTCAAATACAGTTGCAAGAGGTAACATATGGGACCCTGTGAATGATAATCAATACGTCGACGCCTCGCGGAACATAATTACCGGCCCCTGACCGGCCATAGGAACACGACACACCAGAGAGCATTGACGGGCGCGACAGCATTTTCCCGGGAATACCTACATTGGACCGTCGGCGAAATTGGGTGAATGTGCTCTCTACGGATCGGTCTAGAGTCAGTCTCTACACTTTTGATCGGCGATCTAGAATCTATCGATTTACCTATGAAAGGAACGCGCAATGTAATAGTGGAAGGTATTGCATTCTGCGCAGGTGGAAGTCTTCCATGTCTGGGGAGGCATATCTTTAACGGTCTATCGAGTTGCACGTCCTAGAGTTGCGGTTCCCACGCTGTACGGTAAACATCGCAAGACGTCCTTTGATACTAGAAATGTCGTTGCATGTGCGCCTAACATTGCAAGTGACAGATTGAGTACCTAATCAATGACACGGCAAGACCACAAACATGCCAGATTTTTCACGCGAAGACCTAATGACGGTCCATAATCAGGACATTTAAGTTGGCGCGAGAATATCAGTTCCGCCTAAGCCCAACTGAACGTCTGTGGGACATGTTGAAACGGCTCTTGCAATAGCTGCAAACCGCCAGAACGCCTGCAGGTGCGTGGCGGTAGGCGGTGGGTCGTGTGTGGGATCGAGATTCCGTAGAGGACCGATTCGGCGACGTCATTGAGAACATGACACTACGGTCCATGACCTCATCCGGGTAAGAGGTGTGCCATACACGTTATTTCAGTGGCGAAGCGTCGCAGTCATCTTATTGATGCGGAGATGACTGCGCAGATGGATAAAAAATAAATCCATCCTTTTTGTCAAATTTCATTATTTCATTTTCATGTATATTGATTATATATATAATATATATTATATATATATTATATATATATTATATATAAATATATATATATATATATATATATATCATATAATATATATATGATATATATATATATAATATATTATATATATATATATATATATATATATATATATATATATATATATATATAATAATTATATATATATATATATATATATATATATATATATATATATATATATATATATATATTATAAAATATATATATATATATATATATATATATAATTATATATATATATATATATATATATATATATTATTATAATATAATATATATATATACGATATATATATATATATATATATTAATATAATATATATATATAAATAATAATATATATAATATATATATATATATTATATATATAATATATATAGTATATATATATATATATATATATAATTTATATAATTAAATGCGCTTTGAAAAAGCGATCAATTAAAATGAAATTAATTATTAAGTATAACATGCCCGAGGTAATCTGTAAATTTGTCGGATCAATTGCGAGCAAATTATCAGTATTATTATATAATGTTCACATCTCTAGCGCATCAAATGGCGCCAGAAAATGTATAGGTGTATTTTAACATGCCCAGCTCATCTATAAATTTGTCGATGAAGCCCTTAATTTTGACGAATTTGTTTTCTCCATATAAAATCATTAAGTCTTTCAAAATTTCGTTCAATTACTTCGGACTTCAGAAATATAGTAGATTAATGAAAGAACTTTATCAATTCATAAATATTATTAGATATCAGTGTACATAAGCAATAATATTAATTTTACTCTTTTGTAACAAAAAATATAGTCATTGAAGCTCAATTACTTTAGCTGTATATAATACTTTATAAAGTAACGAAATATATGAGAAACAAGCTTAAACAATTAAAAAAATTGGCAAAAATTCGTTTTCCTTGAAAGAAAATGTAATTTTAATGGGAAACTTACTTAGAAAGAATGAACCTAATTATTATTTTTATTATTTTATTATTATTATATTATTAATTATTATTATTATTATTATTATTATTATTAATTATTATTATATTATTTATTGTATTATTATATTATTATTATTTTTATTATGATTTTTATTACAATTATATTTTATTCAATTTTTTTTTTGTGTTTTCGTCTTACTTTTATACTCAATTTCTCAATTATTCTAATTTTAAAAAAAAAATACTTCGGCCACTCTTCTCTCTCTCTCTCTCTCTCTCCGTCTCTTCTCATCTCTCTTATGATATATATTTATATTATATATATATATATTATATTATATATATATATAATATCCTTGTTATTAATAATATATATTATATTATATAGTATTCTATTATTATATTATTATTATATATATATATTATATATAGTATATATATTATAGATTATATATGTTTAATTATATAATATATATATATATATATTATATTATATTATATAATATTATATATATATAGTATAATATATATATATATATATATATAATATATATATATATAATTATATATATATATATAATCTATAATATATATATATATATATTATATAATATAAATATATATGCAAAAATTATATACAGTATATATTATATATATATTATATATCTTATATATATAATAATAAAATCTATATATATATATATATATAGATATATATATATATAACTATATATATAATATATATATTATATATATATATCTATATATATATTTAATATTATATATAATAATATGATTAATATTATATAAATATTATATGATACATATATGATATAGATTATATATAAGAATATATATATAATATATATATATATATAATATATATATAGATATATATACTTATATTATTAATATATAATAAATTAATAAAATTTTTTATAAATTACACTTATAAATGTTCTATATATATATATATATATAATATTATATATCTTATATATTATATATATATTATATATATATATATATATATTATATATATATATATATTATAATATAATATATTAGTATATCTATTATATATATATATATATATATATCTATCATATATTATATATATGATATATATATTAATATATATATATATATATAGTTAATATATATATATATATATATATATAATACTATATATATAATATCTATATATATACTATATTATATATATATATATATATATAAAATATATATATAATATATTATATATATATATATATATATATTATATAATAATAGTATATATATATATATCAAACTTTGATCAGTTTCCCACACATAAGTTCTTCAACGTGGTAATATGGTGGAGTGTACATGGTTGGATTAAGAGTGGTTTGTGGAATAGAAGACAGTGTGTACAACTAAATGGCAAAAGTCATCATGGGAATAGTGAAGAGTGGGTTCCCACAGGGGTCAGAAGCTGGGGTTTCTATTGTTTCCTCAATAGTAAATGCTTTAGACCATGGACTATAAAATGGCAAGGTTTCTAAGGTGCAGTGGATACGCAAGTGGCCACCGTCAGTTAGGAAAAGTGAAGGATGTATAAAGATTCAAAATAATCTTGATAAACTTCTTGGGTGGCATGATAAGTGGAAAATGATTTTTCATAGTAAAATTTGTAATGTTCTTCCACCTCAGTTTCTCAATAAAAGTTTAACTGTAATATGAAATGGGGATTTGGCTTGAGTCTGTGGACAAGAAAAAGATTTAGGTGTGAATTATAAGCAGTAATTTGAAACTAGCTAATCAGTGTTTGGGAGCAAATGAGTTATAAGCTAATAAGATGCCTGGGGTCATAAATAAATGGCTCATGTGTTTACAAAAAGCAAGGAGAAGTAATAAGTAAACTGTATATAATAGCTATGTTAGGCCATATTAGAGTACTGTTCACAAGTTTTGGGCCCTTATTTAATAGGTGCTAGAGAGAGTGCAAAAGTAGAGCAACAAGGACTGATTTCTGGGTTTGAGAGTCAGAGCTAGTGAGGAGAGGCTGTGAAGGAGTTAGGAATGTTTCTGTAGAAAGGCGATTTCTCAGGGGGACATGATACAAATCTACAAAATTTTACATCTATTGAGACGGGAGACAATAAATGCTTCATAGTTAAGAGCACGGGAACGGGAGACCCGGCGGGCATAGGCGAAAAAATTAAGAAGAAAGCCAGCCCATCTGATAATAAGAAGAACACTTCTTTGCAGCATAGGAGTTGTTAAATGTTTGGAAGGTTGTCAAAAGGAGGTTGTATATGATAAATGTATAATTATATAATATAGTATTTATAATATGATAATATATATATATATATTATCTATAATTATATATATCTAGTATATATATTATATATATGCCATATATAAATATATACATATATAAATTATATATATATATATATATACTATATATAATATATATATATAATTAATATATTATATATATATATATATATATATATATATAATATTATATATATATATATATATATTATATAATCATTATATATATATGTATATAATATATAATATATATAATAGTATATATATATATATTTATATATATTGATATATATTATATATAATTATATTATATTATTATTAGTTCATTATTATTATTTATTATGATATTATTAATTATATTATCTTTAATTATTACTTATTATTATTATTTATTATTATTATTGAATTTTAGTATTATCCAAAATTTTTAACATTTCCTCACTTAATCGGCAAAAAATTGACTATGACGATTGGGAAAAATGTCGATTTTGCTGTCGGAAGACTGGCACAGGTGTATACTATGAACAGTATCTACCCGGAAGACAAGATAGTACATTTGCTTATAGTCAGAAGATTGACTAATAAGACTGCGGAAGACCGCAAAGCTTTGAAGCACGATCGATGGAAAGCCAAAAATCATGGGAAGAGGACGTTCATTTGGCTTTCTTGGAAGATCAAGAAGAGCAGGAGGCGAGGCCTCCAAATGCTTAAAAATACACAAAAATGACTTCCTAACATCAGATATTTTGGTACTCAATAGTTAATATATAAATATGATACAAAACAAACTTAATACTAGATTAAACGCTATATAAAAATAACTAACCTAACTATGATATAAAAACATCACTATATGTGTTTATACACGGTTGTATACTGTAAACAGTATCTACCCGCAAGACCGGACAGCACCCTTCGCTGAGTAAACTTAAAGCTTGAGAGCGGATAGACCGTTCTCTTTCGCATCAGAAGACTGGCAGAGGAGTATACTGAAAACAGTATCTACCTGGAAGATCGGACAGTACATTTGCTTATAGTCAGAAGACTGACTAATAAGACTGCGGAAAACCGCAATGCTCTGAAGCACGATCGATGGAAGATCAAAGATTAAGCGAAGAGGACTTTCCCTTAGCTTTCTTGGAAGACCAAGAGCAAGAGGCGTCCTTCAAATGCTTAAGGGGAGACTTCATAGCAAAACCTCAACTATTCCAAACCGATATAAGTAAATGTTTTTTTGATAAACAACTTTGATATATCTTATAATTTTATGAAAAAGAACAAACGAAAAAAAACTGTTCGTTTTTAATGCAGTTTTTAGGTGAAGCGAGGAATTTTTTTTTTTAATTTCGACCAAAAGTAGGTAAGTGTCGTACATTTCAAGATATTTCATTTTTTTGCACTAAATACTCCCAATTTAGTGTGGTCAATAAAGTTAGTGAGACACTTTATTTGAAAATTGTTTTTGTTTAAAAAAAAATTTTAACCAATCTCTGAAAGTACTTTCAAAATTTTTGAACAGAGAATAGTCAACCAATGGTGACACCACCTTACCGTTCTACCAAAACATTTAATATAAACGTCAGTTTGTTTATACGTTTATATGTGAGCTTGGTACCCTAAATTTGAAGAAATAAATCTGTTCGTTTTTTTTAAATGCATTTTTTATATCTCAGTAAGGAAAAAATTAACATGCTAGAAAAACCCAAATAAACATTTTGGAAAATTTTTCATTTTTAGACGGCAAAAAACCCCTTATTCTCATATATATATATAGTATATTATTATATATATAGTATATATAGATATATATATATATTATAAATATTATTATATATATATATATATTATATATATATATTATATATATATAGTATAATATATATTATAGATAATAATATATATATATATTAATTATTATATATATATATATATAATAATATTATATATATATACAACCTTCTATTGATTTAGATAAGTACAAGTTTCAAAGCAGTGATGTCGAAGCAAGGTGACTTGAAAACTTTTCCGAGATGTTTCTTTTTTGGAGGCGGATTCGGACTAGTAGAAAGTCCCTCCTGTACTTTCCTAACGGCGACGCTCTTGTGATGGTTTCGTGGTCCTGGCGCGAGTGAAATTTTCTTCGTCTTATTAGCAAATTCTCGCATACGAGCATGTTGTGCGCATGTCGGTGATCCTTGACTTTTGTCGGCTGCTCCTGTAACCCATGACACCCCTGAAAAATGCCGTGTAGCCCCAGGGGGGGATCCAACCACCCTTCTGTGGATTTAAATATGTATCGAGTTTCAAAGCAGTGATATCGAAGCAGGAGATTTGAAATCTTCCGGGATCCTTCTTTTTGGGGAGGCGCATCGGAACTAGGGTGAGCCTCCTTTACATTGGTCTAACGGCGCGTGTTGTCTATGGTTCGAAGTCCTGGCGCAAGTGAAATTTTTTTCGTCTTATTATTGCAAATTTCTCGCAACGAGCCATGTTGTGTGCATGTCGGCGATCCTTGACTTGGTCGGTTGCTCCTGTAAACCAGGAGCACCCCAGAGAATGCCGTGTAGCCCCAGCAAGGGATCCAACCACCCTCTGTGGATTTAAATAAGTATCTGAGTTTCAAAGCAGCTGATATCCGAGCGTGACGATTTGAAAATTTCGAGCTGCCCTCGTTTTCTGGGAGGTGAATCGGGACTAGTGTAGAGCCAGCGCTCTACATTGTCTAACGGCGACGCATCTGTCGATGGTTCGGTCCTGGCGCAGGTGAAATTTTTTTCGTCTTTTTATTGCAAATTTATCGAACAGAGCATCTTGTGCGCATGTCGGCGTTCCTTGCTTTCGGTCGTTGCAACATGTAACCCAGAGCCATTCCTCAGATAAGAATGCCGTGTAAGCCCCAACAGAGAATTCCAATCACCCTTCGTGAATTTAAGTAAGTGTCGAGTTTCAAAGCAGTGATATTGTAGCAGCAGAAGATTTGAAAACTTCCGAGATTGCGTTCTTTTTCTAGGGAGGCGGATCGGACCTAGTGGTAAGAGCCTCCTGTATTGATTGTCAACGGTGACGCTGTTTCGATAGTCGGAGTCCCCCTGGCGCGGAGGCGAAATTTTTTTCGTCGTTAATTGCAAATTGTGTCGTAAGCAGCATGTGTGCGTCTGTTGGCGTACCTTGACCTGGCGGTTGGTCCTAATACCGCCATTGGAACACCCTCTGACAGAATGCCGTGTAAGCCCGAAGGGGTTCCGACCATCTTCGGTGGATTTTAATAATGTATCGATTTCAAAGCAGTGACATTCGAAGCAGGTGAAACTTAAAAACTTGTAACGAAATACGTTTTTTCCTGGAGTGTCGGTATCTGATCTAGTGGTTAACCTCTTTGACATGTCTAAGAACAGCGACGCTGTTTGTCGATGGTTTGAGTCCTGGCGGGGGAGTGAAATTTTTCTTCGTCTATTAATGGCAAATTTGTCGCAACAAGCATTTTGTGCCCATGTCGGCGTGCCCTGACTTTGGTTGGTTGCCTCCTGTAACACGGGAGCAAATAGCAGAATGCTTTTGCCCCAACAGGGTTCCACCACCTTCTATGGGATTTGAATAAATGATCGAGTTTCAAAGATGATATCGAAGCATAGAAATTTGAAATTTCCGAGTGCTTTCTTTTTCCTGTGGAGGTCGGACTCGCAATATGTTGTAAGAGCCTCTGTACAATTGTCTAACGGGTCCGCTGTTGTCGAAGGTTCGATCCCTGTCGCGAGTGAATTGTTTCTTCGTCTATGTTGCAGAATTTGGTCAAACAAGCATGTTTGCCCATTGTCCGCGTTCCCCTTGACTTTGGTCGGTTGTCTCCTGTACCCAGAGCACCCAGAAGATGTCCCCCCCCCGTGTATCCCCATCAGGGTTCCAACCACCCCCTTGCTATGGATTTAAATAAGTATCGAGTTTCAAAGCAGTGATTCGAAGCAGGGAACGAAGACTGTAAATGCGATACCTTATTTTTGTGGTGTCGATCAGACTAGTGTGGAGCTTTCCTGTAAATTGTCTAGTTGCGGTGACGCTGTTGTTGACGGTCGAGTCCCTGGCGCGAGTGAATTTTCTTACTCTTGATTATTGCAAATTTATCGCAACAAGAATGATGTTCCCATGTCGGCGTGGTGACTTTGGTTGGTTTCTCCTGTAACACGGGAGCAAACTAGCAGAATGATGTGTAGCCCCAGCAGGGTTAAAGAGCACCTTCTATGGATTTAAATAGTACCGCGTTTCGAAAGCCTGAATCGAAGCAGGAAGACTTGAAAACGTTCCCGAATACCTTCTTTTCTGAGTGGCAGATGCGGACTGAGTGGAATATGAAGAGTTCTCCTGTACATTGTCTAGACGGCGACGACTGTTGTCGATTGGTTCGAGTCCTGGCGCGAGTGAAATTTTTCATGTTCTAATTATGCAAATTTATGCAAACAAGCATCTTGGTGCCCATGTCGAGCGTGGCTTTAACTTGGTGGTTGCTCCCTGTAACCAACCAGGAGCAACCATCAATATGCGTGTAGCCTCAGCAGAATTTCTATACTGTACTATAATGCTGTACTCTTATTCAGATCCATAGTTTCACACTTATACGTTAGCCACAGTAATTAGCATAGCGTCAGTAAGACGCTCAGCACACTCAAGTCTTATTCCCTTTGCCTTCAACTAAGGTTCAATGCATACTAGCCATCTCCTTCAATTCACACTTCATACTTACATTCTGCATCATCCGTTCCTTTTTCATTCCATCCATATATCCGTAAATATTTGAACTCACTTTGTTCCAGCGCCTCACCATCTAACATAATTACACAGAGAACTATCCTCACCCAAAACCATAATAACCTGACTCTTATCTACGTTAGCTTCAACCCTTCCTTTGCTAGAATTGCCTGTTCCCCATTCTACTAGTGTCCGAAAAAAGAATTCAAGTATTCGCCACACTAAACAATCATCCGCTATAATTAGGTAGGGCACCGCTCTCACTCTGTTTCATTCTCCATTATCTAACACGCAATCCCTTGCTACTCACCGCCACCTGCTGGATTCTTTCATAAACCCAATCCATATATAATATATATTATATATATATAATATAAAAATATATATATATATATCTATTAATATATATATATATATATAATATATATAATATATATTATATAATATATAATATTATATATATATATATATAATTATATATATATAAATATTCTTTTAAATTGAATCAATTCAACCCTTTGATATATTTCTTTTTAAACAACCCAAAAGAAATAATAATAATATTTCTCCACTGCCGGCTCCAACTCCGACTATAGTTTCGGCACTGTTTGAGAATTGTTCAGTACTTTCTGGCAATACTTTGCCTACATGTACAAAAAATATTTTTAAAAAAAATTATGTTACGCGAATCCGGTTCCTTTTCATACTCCGGCTGCGGCTTCAGATCCGGAGCTGGATCCGACTAAGGTTTTCTGCACATTTGAAAATTGTTATCACGTCTTCGGCCTAAACTTTTTCACAAAAAAAAATATTATAGAACAAAAATTATACCCTTGAAAAAATTCATATCCTGGATCCGGATCCGGATCCAACTAAGGTTCTGCCCTATTTGAACATTGTCATCACGTCTTCCGGCCCCATAAATTTTTCGATCTAAAAAATATTTCTTGATAAAATTTATAAACAGGATCCGGCTCTAACTCCGGCTTCCGGTTCCTGACGTCCGGATCCGGATCCGACTAAGGTTTTTGAACTATTTGAAAAATTAGTCAACAAGTCTTCTCACAATACATTTTCAAACTAAAAAATATTTCTTGAAAACTATTAATAAGAAAGATCCGGCTCTGGAAGTCCCGACTCCGGATCTGCCTCGGATGCCGGATCGCATCCAATTGTATCTTCAGCGTTATTTTGTATTTATGCTACAACTCTTAGCATTTGAACAATTTATTTGCAAAAATATATGTTCTTAAAAAAAAATAATACCATCGGACCCGGCTCCGGGTTCGGCTCCGGATCCTTCTCCGCTTCGGATCCGACTAAGGTTTCTGTAATAATTGAAAATTGTTGCAACGACGTCTTCTGGCAATACATTTTCGCCTAAAAAAAAGATATTTTTGGAAAGAAATTAATACCCAGATGTTCCAACTAAGTCTTCTGAATAAATTTTCAATCTAAGAAAATTATCTTCTTGAAAAAAATTTTATACCTGAAAGGATAAGGCTTCCGAATCTG
>JABUQX010060431.1:0-7500 GCA_015478945.1 Trachelipus rathkii
AACGTAGAGATCACCAAGCTATGTTATTTACATAGAAAATATGTAAAAATAAATTTCATTAATTCTTAAAACATATTAAGAAATATATGCATCATCAGTTGTAAGTTGCTTTTGGGTAAGCGGCGCATACCTATCATACCCTCAATGCACGCCCCTGATATATAATATATATATATATATATATATATATATCTATATATATAATAATTAATATATATATATATATATATATATAGTATATATATTATATAATAAATATAGATATATATATTATATATATTATAATATATATATAAATATATATAATATATAACAGTTACGGAAAGATAAAGAAAACTTGCCTCCTCTGGGTCGAACCACCGCATGTTGCTACTAGAACAACATACTCAACGCTTTACCGTTAAGCATCTTCAAACCCCCAAAAAATTTGATTCAAGAACAACTTTAAGCGAGCGAACTCCCTTCAAGGCGAAATCACCAGGTTTTCACCCCGTCCTTCCCAAGATTTTAAATTAACTATTTTAAAATTGCAATAACTCCAATTAATAGGTTAGTAAACCAAGAAGAGTTACGGGAAGATGAAGAAAACTTGTCTCCTCTGGGGTCGAACCATCGTATGTTTCGACTAAGATCAACATGCTCGACGCTTTACAGTTGAGCCATCCTCTAAAACAAAAAATCTTGATTCAAGAATAACTTTAAGTCAACGAGCTACCGTCAAGGTGATATCACCAGGTTTTCACCCTGTCCTTCCCTCGTTCACAAAAATTTAAATTATTTTATAATTGCAATAACCGCAATTAATAAGTAGGTAAACAAAGAAGATTTACTGTGAAAACCAGGTGATATCGCCTTGACGGGAGCTCCTTCGCTTAAAGTTGTTTCTGAATATAACTTTTTTGGGTTTGAGGATGTTCAACTGTAAAGCGGTCGAGTACGTTGTTCTCAGTGCGGTGACTTGACTTGAGAGGAGGCAAGGTTTCTCAATCTTCCCGTAACTGTTCTTTTTTTACTAACATTAATTGCGGCTATTGCATTATTATTATTATTATTATTATTATTATTATTATTATTATTATTATTATTATTATTATTATTATTATTATTATATTATTATTATTATTAATTATATTAATTATATTATATTATTATTCTATATTCCTATTATTTTTAAAACTTGCCAAAAAATCTTCCCGGTTTGTGTCCATTTGTGTAATGATGTGGAGCAACATATTTTTGTCAATCCGATACTTTTTACGGTCCGGTCATAATAATTATTATTATTATTATTATTATTATTATTATTATTATTATTATTATTATTATTATTATTATTATTATTATTATTATTATTATTATTATTAGCCTTCTTTAGTGAAAAAAAAGCTAAATTTAATAGAAAGTCTATTTATATATGTCCTGTTTCACCATCACAAATGTCGGGCAGTTCTTCCGCCGGGAAAACAACGGGCGAACGTAGCGAGCGCAGCGAGCGAAGGGAGCCCACCGGCATGGTGTTCTGCCCTTGTTTCATCTGGCGGAACGTAGCGAAAGCGTAGCGCAGCGGAGTGGAAGCCTCGCCGCCACATGTCGCGATGTAGCGAGCGGGTAAGCCTTGACCGCAAAGCGCGAGCGTAGCGGAGCTGAGGTGAAGCCCTTGCCGCCTTAATGCGCGAGCATTTGGCACGGAGTAAAGCCTTTGCCGCAAATGCAGCGAGCGTTAGCGAGCGGGGTGAGCCGCCGCCAATTGCGCCGAGCGCAGCGAAGTGCTCAATGCGAACAGCTGGCTCCGTAGGAGCAAGAGATGCGTAAGCAATCGTTGCGCTTGTGATTATTTTATTATTATTATTATTATATTATTATTATTATATTATTTATATATAATATTATATATAATATATATATATATTATATAGATATACTATATATATTTATATATATATTAGTATATATATATAATATATCATAAGTATATATATATAATATATAATATATAATAATATTAATATATTAATAATATATATATATATTGATATATATATATATAAGATATATTATATATATATATATATATATAATATATATATATATATATATATTAATATATATATTTATATATATATATATAATATATATATATATAGTATATATATATATATATATATATATATATATAATATAATATATATCATAAATATATATATATATATAATATATATAATTATAATATATATATATATTATTATATATATATATCATATATATATATCTTTCTATATATATATATATATATGTATATATAACTATATATATATCATATATATATACTATTATATATTATAAATAATAATAATAATTAATCTCAATAATATATAATAATAATGAATAATAACAGCAAACCGATTGCTACGCATCTTTCTGCTCTAACTCGGGAGGCAAGCCTTGTCCATTGTAGACTCGCCTTGCGCTCGCCGCGATTAGGCGGCACAGGCGTACCCACACACGCTCGCTACGCTCCGCGCTCATATTGCGGCCAAGGCTTACTCCCGCTCGCAAGCTCGCCGAGCACTTGGCGGCAAGGCTCACCCAGCTCCTACCGCTCGCGCATTCGTGCGGGCAATGGGCTTACTCCGCTCGTATACGCTCGCGCATTGGGCGGCGAGGCTCACCTCCGCTCGCTACGCGTCGCTAGCGTTCCGCCAAGGATGAAACAGGGCAGAAACCACCATGACCGGGTTGGGCTCCCTCGCTCGCCTGCGCTCGCTACGTTCCGCCCGTTGCGTCTTCCCGGCGGAAAGAACTGTCCCGGACATTATGTGCATTGGTGAAGACAGGACATATATAAATAGACTTTAATTAAATCTCTCAGCTTCTTTTTTTTCACTAGAAAGAAGGACTTGAATGATAATAATATTATTAAGAATTATAATGAATAATAATAGTAATAAATAATCAAAATAATAATAATAATAATCAAGTAATAATAACCATAGCCAATATTATGACCGGACCGTTACAAAATTATGCGGATGATCAAAAAACTATGTTGCTCCACATCATTACACAAATGGACACAAACCGGGAAGATTTTTTGTCTGGCAATTTTTTAAAATGTAACTAGGATATAGGAAGATTAATAATAATAATAAATAATCAGATAATAATAATAAATAATAATCAATAATTACAATAATAATAATAATAATAATAATAAAATAAAATAATAATAATAAATAATAATAATAATAATAATGCAATAGCCGCAATTAATGTTAGTAAAAAAAGAACAGTTACGGGAAGATTGAGAAACCTTGCCTCCTCTCAAGTCAAGTCACCGCACTGAGAACAACGTACTCGACGCTTTACAGTTGAACCATCCTCAAACCCAAAAAAGTTATATTCAGAAACAACTTTAAGCGAAGGAGCTCCCGTCAAGGCGATATCACCTGGTTTTCACAGTAAATCTTCTTTGTCTTTACCTACTTATTATTGCGGTATACTGCAATATAAAATAATTAAATTTTTGTGTGACGGAGGGAAGGACAGCGGTTGAAAACCTGGTGACTCATCACCTTGACGTAGCTCGTTGACTTTAAAGTTATTCTTTGAATCAAGATTTTTGTTTTAGAGGATGGCTCAACTGTAAAGCGTCGAGCATGTTGATCTTAGTCGAAACATACGATGGTTCGACCCCAGAGGAGACAAGTTTTCTTCATCTTCCCGTAACTCTTCTTGGTTTACTAACCTATTAATTTGGGAGTCATATTTGCAATTTAAAATAAGTTAATTTAAAATCTTGAGGAAGGACGGGGTGTAAACCACCTGGTGATTCGCCTTGAAGGGGATGTTCGCTCGAACTTTAAAGTTGTCTTTATTAAATTTTTGAGAGGGTTTGAAGCATGCTATAGACGGTAAAGCGTTGAGGTAGTATGTCTGTTTCTCGAGGTTAAGCAAACATGCGCGGTGCGTCTTCACCCAGTAGCGGAGGCAACGTTTTCTTCTATATTTCCGTATAACTGTTCATATTAATATACTATATATAATACTTATATATAATATATATTAATATATATAGTATATATATATAATATATATATATATTATATATATATATATAATATATAATATATATATTATATATATATATCATATATATATATATATATATATATAATATATGAGGGGCTCATTCGAGTGTATGATAGGATATGCGCCGCTACCCAAAAAGGTCAACTCTATCAACACGTTGCATGATGCAGTATATTTCTAATATGTTTTAAGGAAATGAAAATTTATTTAATCATATTTTCTATGTAATAACATAGCTTTTGGGTAAGCTCTCAGTTAACGACGCTGTATAAGAACCCATGTTTGTCTCCAAGCTCAATCGTCTTTCCAGAAGCCCCTTGTGGCCGGGGACCCGCATTGGGCAAAAAAATTATTTTTTTGAAAGACGTTTATTTAATTAATAAATTAAATTATAAGCGGCGGCTGATAGATTCCTCAGTGGGACATATTTTTTATCGATAGTGAGTTGTTTTTGCTGATGCTTCATTAACTTTGAATTGGCCAATTATAATATATATACTATATATATATATATAATTATATATATATAATATAAAATATATAATATATATATATTACTAATATATATAATTATAATATATATATATTATTATATATAGTATATACTATATAATATACTATATATATTGAAAGTTGTGGGAGATCGAGGTCAGTCGTAAAGCACTTGAACATATTTGTTACTTCATTTCGCAATACATCGGGGTGGCTTCACATTCCGGAGAAGTGGGAGTATATTTTCTCCTTTTCTCTTCCACTTCATGTTTCTTTATTTAAACGTATCTTTCTCTCTCTTCTTCGTCTCTAGCTCCCTCTCTATTGAACTATAAATACATAAAGTAATAATATATATATATATATTATATATATGGCATATAATATATATATTATAGTTATATATATATATATTACTAATATTTATATTTATATAAATATATCTATTACTATATATATATATACTAATATTATAATTATATATATAATATAATATTATATATATATAATATATTTTATGATTATATATCTATATATATATATATATATATTATAAATACTATATATATATATATATATATATATGATATATATTTCTTGGGCCTGGTTCGTAATAACCCCCCCCTTCGATATTCTAATCGATATTTTTTTTGAGTAAAAAGTTAAACATATTCTGGATTTTTTTTTATAATTTTTTTATTATGAAGTCAACTATTAACTATAATTTTTTATTTTTTTTAAAAATATTAAAAGTTTTTAAACGAATTATATGTTAAATATATATATTTATATATAGCTATATGTAGAGATCTTCAAGATGAAATAAAAACGAAATATTTATATTAATTATTATATATTTATTATTAATTATAATATAATATATTATATATATATATATATATAGATGGTTCTAGATCTTTTTTTAATGCTCTACAGTATGTAGCTAGAGAACGGCAGTTCCTACAGTAAAACAAATTTAATATATTTGGAATCAGCCCGAAAAATTCTTAAGGGAATGGGATTTTAACTTTTTTTTTTTTGTTTTTTTTTTTTTTTTTTTGAACTAAATTTTTTTTTTTTTTAACTAAAAGGATACCCTAGGGTAAACCGCAAAAGATGGCAGGAGTCGGGTCTCTCGGCCGGCCACCCGGTGGACGACGGGGGGGACTAATTCCCCCCCTCCGGGGATGGTCTTCGGAACCCCCGCTCTTTGGTATTTTGGGGTCGCGGGGGTTCCTCCGACCATCCCCTCCGGGGTATGAAACGTCCCCCCCCGTCCCCCGTCGGCTCGAGCCCCCTAAAATTTGGTGAAATAATTTTTTTTTTTTTTTTAAATTAAGTTTTTTTTAGGGGGCTCGAGGGCCGACGGGGGACAGACGGGGGGGATGTTTCATACCCCGGAGGGGATGGTTGGAGGAACCCCCGCGCGACACCCAAATACAAAAGAGCGGGGTTTCCGGAGACCCTTCCCCGGATGGGGGGGAATTAGTCCCCCGTACCGTCCACCGGGAGCCGAGAACCCCGACTCCTGTGCCATCTTTTTGCGGTTTACCCCAGGGTATTCCTTTAGTTAAAAAAAAAAAAATTACTTCAAAAAAAAAAAAAAAAAAAAAAAAAAGTTTAAATCCCCTTTAGATTTTTCGGCTGATTCCAAATATATAATTTGTTTTACTGTAGACCTGCCGTTCTCTAGCTAAATACGTCAGCATTAAAAAAATCTGACCATCTATATATATATATAATACGTATATATTATATATATATACTATATATTATATATATATATTATATATATATACGTATATATATTTATATATTATACTACCATATATATATATACCTATTATATATATATATATATATTATATATATTTATATATATATAATATATATATTATATATATATATAATATTATATAATATATATATATATATATATTTTTTTTTTTTAAAACTTTTAATAATTTTAAAAAAAAAAAAATAAAAAATATAGTAAAAGTTACTTCACATTTTCTATCAAAAATTTATTAAAAAATAAAATAATTTAATGTTTAATTTTTATCAATAAAAAATATCGATTAGAATATCGAAGGGGGGGGGTTATTACGAAACAGGCTCCGTATTTCTTTAGTGTGAGTTACTAATACACTCGTAATATTTATTCATTAACAATGGATGATTTTTCTTTAAAATAATATAAAAAATGTTTCAAGCGGTGAGTGTGGTTGTAAGTAAAAAAATATGCTCTATATATTATTTTATGTATTTTATATCATTATATATATAATATATTATTCTTATATAAAAAAATAAAAATAAAAATATCTATCATATTATATATATATATTATATATAATATATATATACGTATATATAATATTAATATTATAATATATATAATATTAATTATTTATATATATATGGGTCATGTTAATTTTTTCTTACGTTTTTTGGTGAAGTTTTGTTAATAATGAAAAAAGTAAAATTTACCCTATGAAAGAGAACAATAAGTTATTCAATATTTTCAGTATGGTGAAGCTCGATAAATTTTTAATTCTTTTCTTTTTTTAATTTTATTTAATTTTAGTTTTTTTAAACAAATTTTTATTTTAATATAACTGTATTGGTTCTAAAAAAAATGTTCAAGATTTTTCTTCCAATATTTTTAATTATTGTTATTTTATGTTTGTTCTAGTATTTAATTACATTACATTTAAAGCAAAGAGGAATGAAATATTTGTCAACCAGCTGTATGTTAAATTCCAATAACTACTCTGCGGGGAGACTAGTCTCGACTGATTGTAACATAATTCATTATTTTAAAATTGAAATTTTGATTACCTTAGGTACGTTTACGTTATGTAACGCTATGATTAAGTCAGGTTAGGTTAGGTTATTTTAGGTTATGTTAGAGGTTAG
>JABUQX010060431.1:22500-27500 GCA_015478945.1 Trachelipus rathkii
CTGTTAATTTAAGCCTGAGATTTGTCTTTAATCTTTTGCTGAAAGTAAATTGTTTCGAAAATTGAGTCAATTATAAATTCTGGGAAACCATTCTTCAGAAATAATGTTTTTCGGAATCAAAGTTAATTTTGAAATTAACATAAGATGACGAAATTTTGTATCCTCTGTCAAAAAGAGTTTTAATTAAGTTGATTTTAAAAATATGAGGAATAAAAGAATAAAATTTTGTCGTCAATCCAGTAAAAGTATATAGTCGAGATGGTGATTGATTGGATTTGGAAGTTGTGTAACAATGCGTTTATGGAAGGTATAGTTCCGAGGGAATGTTGAAGGAGAGCAATATAGTACCTTATATCAGGGTAGGTGGATAAGGTAACTGTAGGTATAATAGGGTAATTCAGTTTATTGGTGTTGTAGGGAAGATATATTCTGGTATTTTGGTTGAAAGAGTGCGTCGAGGGACTGAAGTACTGATTGTTGAAGAACAAGGTGCGTTTAGTAATGGTAGAGCATGTTTGGATCCAATCTTTACAATGAAACAAATGATTGGGAAAGAGGGAGGAGAAGAATAAATTGTATTTAGATTCTATGGGTTTGCAACAGGCGTACGATAGGATTAATATGGAAGCTCTATGGCAGTTGTTAGTCATATATGATGTTGGTGGTAAGCTTCTGAATGGAATCAAAAGTATGTATAACGATATTGAAGCGTGTGTAAAAATAAATAGTCGAAAGTGATTGGTTTAATATTAATAGCAGAGTGAGGCAGGGATGTTTTATGTCTCCTTGGTTATTCAATTTGCATATGGATGGGGTTATGAAAGAATTAGGGGTGGGGTGGCAGGGGATGGTGTTAGAATGATGAAGAATGGAAGAGAGTGCAGGTTCCCTACCTATTATATGCGGATGATTTGGTTTTGTGTGGAGAATCTGAAGAAACTTTGAGAGAATTGGTAGTGGGATTTGGTAGGGTGTGTAAAAGGAGGGGTTTGAAAGTAAACGTAGATAAGAATAAGGTTATGGTTGTGAGTTAGGACAGAGAATTTGACAGTGAATGGATGAGACTGTAGAAAGAGGTGTCTCACTATCCCTACTCTGTGGAAGAGGTATGCGACTGGAGAGTTCATAAGAGCAGCGTCCACTGTAATAGAGACAGTATAAAAAAACTTAGGCAACAATTCGGCAGCCAGAAAAAGGCTGAAGAGAGAGTTAGTAAGAACGAAAGAGTTGTTAAGGCGAAAATAGATATAGCTTCGACTTTAGAGCCGTAGAAAGAAATAGGAAAGTTGGAAGGTGATTTTAAGAGGGAAATGTGAAGTTGAGTTTTAAAAAGAGTTGAATTTCACAAGATTATGGTGACCCTACATAGAAATCCCACCCAGATATGCAAGAAATAAATCGGAAAGCTGAAGACGGGAGGAGACAATTCTTGATGCATATGAGGAAGCAGATTTGAAATGAATGATTGAGAGTTGAGATATCAGCATAAGAATAAAAAAAGTTGGAAGTTCAGCTAAAAAGAAGGTTGGAAGATAGAGTAGAACCCTGGAGAACACTACAATTAATAGGAAAGGAGAATATATCATTCCATCAACAAGAGCCGATATGGAATGTTCTGAGAAAAAACTAGACATTAGTAAGCAAAGAGAAGGAAGAAATCCAAATGAAAAGAGTTTAGAAAGTAGTGATGCGCGCCATACCCATTCAAAAGCCTTTTATATGTCAAGCGCCGACACAGAAGACTCCCCATAGTCCCTAACGACAGAAGACCATAGAACAATGAGGTAGGAAAGTATGCTACCAATTGACCTCAAGCATCGAAGGCCATACTGATGATCTGAAAAAATGGAAATAGATCCCAGATGATCCAGGAAATGAGTGTTAAGGAGAGTTTCAAAGATTTTAGACATAATACAAGTTGGAGCAATTGGATGAAAGTTAGAAGAATCAGAGCTACTACCCCTTTCGGGTTCTGCTGAATAAATCCGCGCTTCCAGGCGCAGAGAGTTTAATTGAACGAGGACAGAAATCAGCTCAGAATCACACTCCCCCCAAACATGGAGAGGAATACCACCTGAGTCATTAGTCTTCCTGAGATCGTAAAACTCAGGACCTCACACACACTCGATCATAAGTAATGACTGGTAGAGACATGGGACACCTGTAAGGAGAAGTAGTAGTTATAGGGATGCCAGAATAGTCGGGATGCCAGAATTATAAAATAAGTTATAGTTAGAGATACTTAGGCTGCTATAAAAGGAATCCCTGGCTAGCTGGATATCACAGACAGAAGTATAATAATAAGAGAAGAGACAGAAAGTTGATGTTCAACAAATTTGAGACTTACAATCCGTGGGATTAGGAAAGTCAATAGAAACCCCACAACCACTGCCATCGACCCCCCATTTACGAACACAGCACCCACTGACACAAACTCCCACACAGGTAATATTGCATAAAATAAAATAATAATTACTCCAGAAAAAAAATCGTTGCTTTTAAAACCAAGTTTTAAAAAAAAGAGAGAAATTCTTAAAATTTATTTGATCAAAAAGAAGAAAGTCAAAGTAACCTAGTATTAACTAAACTATATATTTGTTCAAATGAAAAGTACTAAGCTATAGGGCATAGCACAATCCTATAAGCCTACCCCAACTAGCCAACATAAACTAAAAAGCTATATAATATATACTACTCTTCAAAAATAACGCACCACTAGGGTAATTGTCACTCGCAGGAACGGGAAGGCCCCTAACCACATGAAACCCCACACCAATACAGACGACTGCATCTGTGTAACTATGTAACTAACCCGCAGAGAATTCGCTGCAGTATTGAGTCCGTCACCGCGATAAATTTAGGAAAACATAAACCATGTAACTAGACCTGGGAGAGGTGGGGTAGGTTATGTCGGGGGTTTAATGGAGCGAGGGATCATTCACGTACGAAGCTACTCCGATAAACATGGAGAGGATAGTGCGTCAACTGTCAAGAGGTCAGTGTGTGCAGATAATAGCACTCCACGCCGAAAGACACGGGTACCGGGCACTTGGTCGACGATTCAGTGTAGCGCACACAACGATTACACGGGTGGTCTAACGGTACCAAGAAACCCTGACACATGACCACCGGCAAGGACAAGGTAGGCCCAGGGCCACGACACCCGTGGAAGGCCGATTTATACGTCTGCGTGCATTGCGAGAGCGCCACACAACGGCACGACATCTGCAGATACAGCTGGTGGAGGTACATGGCACCTGGGTGAGTGACAATACAGTGCGTCAGTGCATAGCGGAACATAATTACCGGCCCCGGAGGCCTGCAATAGGTCCACCGCACACCACGGCACATCGAAGGGCGAGACTGCCATTTGCCCGAGAACACATCCATTGGACGGTCGAAGATTGGGCAAAGGTGCTCTTTACGGACGAGTCGAGAGTGTTTATGTACGCCTCGGACAGGCGTGCTAGAGGATACCGACGACAGACGGAGAGGTTCGCTCAATGTAATGTGCTGCAGGTGCCGACTTTAGAGGTGGGTCGGTTATAGTCTGGGGAGGCATCTCTTTATCGGGCCTACGGAGATGCACATATTCGATGGAGGCACTCTTACAGCCGTAAGGTATATTACAGGCATCCTCGAACCATATGTCGTACCATATGCCCCCTACATCGGTGACTCTTTCATCCTAATGCATGACAATGCAAGACCACACAAGGCCCAATGTGTGAACGACTACCTTAGAACGGTTCAAATTACGGCGTTGGAGTGGCCAGCATATAGTTTGGACCTCATCCCAATCAAACATTTGTGGGATATCCTGAAACGTCGGATCCGACAGCTGCAACCTCCTCCACGGACCCTCACGGACCTGCGAAAGGCACTGCACGACGTATGGGATCAAATCACTGTCCATGACATTCGCCCACACATCAAGAGCATGCCAGGACGGTGTGAGGCAGTCATCCGTGCCAGGTGCCAGGTGCCCAACACCCCCCGTGGCCGTCGCCGTACATTGTGTGTTTGCAGCGCCGAACCTCCGAACCCCACTGCGAGACCATTTGGCTGCACCTTGGCCTCACACTCTATCAACCCACGGTTCTGGCTCTTCAACTTTTTCTACCCTTCCTTCGCCATGTACCCTTGTGGTCCGTTAATTTTGACGAGTAGTATGTATCTTTCAATAATAGACAATGCAATGCTCAGTTTTGCATCATCAAGGTGGATAGGGTATTTGCAACATCCTCAAAACCATTTAATTTTCTTAGTGTTTGCTGCTGATGACGTGATTTTTGTATTTTCAATGAACGCTGCGTCTTTAAAATGTAAGAAGTACTGATTATATATATAATATATATATCATAATAATATATATATATATATATACTATAATATATATATATAATAAATATATTTATGATAAAAATAATTATATATATATATATATATATATATATATATATACTATACATATATATATATTATATAATATATATATTATATATATTAATAATATATATATTATATATATAATTATATATATTAATATATTCTATATATATATCTATATTATATATATATATATAATATATATGTATATATTTATAAATAAATATATAATATATATATATAATAAGTTATATATATATATAATATATAATATATATTATATATAAAATATATATATATATATATATATAATATAATATATAGTATATATATATATATGTTAAGTTGCATAATAACGACAAAAAGCTACAGACTTTTCAAAGAACTTTAATTAGATTAAAGTTTCATAAATATATGTTAAACCTAAATCATGTATTGTTAAAAAAATTAATTACTCATATTTTCAAATATGGAAAATTATACTATCCAGCGATTTACGTCCTCGATTTAGTGAAACAACACACATGTAAACGACATTTACGTATAAAAGGATCGGCCCCTTTAAAGGCTTTCCTTTTTTTATTGGAAACTTAATATAAAAATTATATTAT
>JABUQX010060432.1:2500-5000 GCA_015478945.1 Trachelipus rathkii
AGTCACATTTGTTATTGCTAGGATTTTTAAGCAGCTCTCTGTCACCTCACAACGTGATAGTTTAAAAGAATTTGACAATATTCGACCGTATCATTAACATACTTTCACAATTCATAGGAAAGGAAAGATTAACAAAAATGGCTATACTGAGCGAACATCATAGCTACACAACATAAATTTAAGAAGTTATAAATTATTTTTCTGTTAAGAAAGCAAGAACAATAATTTTTTTTACATAAAATAACGTCCCTTTTGTATTGTGAAATTGCTATCAATGATATACATGCATGGGTGTCGTCAGGGGGGGGGGCAGCTGCTCCCACCTAGAAGTGTTACTCTCTTCTCAAAAGCAACACCACTCTTTCTTGCGATGCAGAGAGTTTTAGAGTACAGTCCTACATCATATGGCTTCATTTCCTAAGTATTAAAGGGAACAAGCTATAATATATCAAAAGGAAGGTCAGTTTGTGTAATTTTTCTATACTCTTTTAGCGTTTAGTTAAAATTGGTAGTATCGTTAATTCGCTATGCTAGATCCAAGACTTTTTAATTAGGCCTCGCCTACTTTTGAATAATACATATATATATATATATATATATTATATATATATACTATAATATTATATAATAATATATATATTATATATATATATATAATATATACTATATTAATATAATATATATATATATATATATATATATATATATATATATTTATGTTATATAATTATATATATATATATAGTAATATATATACTATATATATATATATATATATATAATATATATAATATATATATATATATATATATATATATTATATATATATATATATATATATATATATATTATATTATATATATAACTATATATATATATATACTATATATATATATATATATATATACAGGCAAGCTGAATTTTCAGATAGTTTTTTTTGACACTATTGTTACGACTGATGTTAGCAGCAGTTGTAAATGCTCTCCAATCCAAGGCCTTTGGATATCGTCAAAACCTCTCAGCACATTCAAACACATTGTGGAAATGGTTAGGAGCCATCGGAAAGTTCTTTCCGTCGACGAAAAAGGCTTTGATGATACTTCTCTCGCCCAGCCATGCACTACCAGTACAGTAGAACACTCTTTCAGTACTCTGCGAAGGATCAAGACTTGGCTACAAAGTACTATGGAAGACGACAGGTTAAACGGGCTGGCTATGATGAGTGAACACAGAAAAATTTGTTTGACAATTATGATTATTTTATTCAAAACAGTAGTTGATAAAATTTGCCTTGACCCAAGGCAACTTTGCTATTTTAATAATATCAATTTGCAACTGCTCTATATTGGGAAATTTTCCATCACTGCATATTGTTTTGATATTCTATTGTTTTATATAATATAAAATTTTTTTTTAAATATTAATCATTTAATTATCCATATATATGTTTCTATTATTTATTTCTTTTTACATATATATATATATATATATATATATATATATATATATATATATATATATATATTATATATATATAATATATATATATTATATATATATATTATATATATATATATATATATAATATATATATATATATTATATATATATAATATATATTAAGTTCTATAAAATTTTAAAGCTGCCCCCCCCTTAGCTTGGAGCTGGCGACGCCCATGATGGACATATATTAATTTATTCTCTTATATTTAAAAGTAGAATAATCTTACTATCGACATACATGCTTTTTGATTCCATTTCAAAAGCCTAATAAACAACACCTATATCACCGACATTTGCCACAAAGCTTCCCTAAAATCCTGTCATTACGCCTGCCCTGCAAGTCTCTAAAAAACTTAAATAATATATATATATATATATATATATATATATATAATATATATTAATATTATATATATATATATAATATATATATATATATATATATATTTATATATATAGTATATATATATATATATATATAGTGATGCTGCAGATGTCATTTTTTCGCATCGCGGATGCGGATGTGGATGTTTGATTTTAACATCCGCGGATGCGATGTATGATATATTATATATAATATATATTATTAATATATATATAGTATATACTATATATATATATATATTATATATATATATATATATATATATAGTATATATATATATATTATATATATATATATATAATATATGAAATATTGAAATACGACTAATTAAATTTTTAATATAATTGTTGAGAGGGGTGTGGACGGGACGAAACTCAAATGCACTCCACCAACCTCTTTCCCCAATCTCCGACCTTAATGAAAGAGATTTTACAATGAATTATATACTTTTTTTGCACTATAATTGAAATTCAAATATAAGGAAGGTTGTGCTGGAGAAACATCATATTTTCTGCCTTTCCTGCCCTAAGAGTCATTGTTTCTCTTTTTATTATATATTAGGCCCAGCATTGCTAAATACTCTCTCACTGAACACTAGTTGGTGGGACAGGC
>JABUQX010060432.1:40000-52516 GCA_015478945.1 Trachelipus rathkii
GTCTAGCAATCATTTAAAATCTTCTAGGAACCAAAACCCCCTTTTTGGGGTTAAACCCACTAAGTTCAGGTTCATAAACTCAGAAAACGGTCTTTCAGACCACAAAATCGGTCTCACCGACCTTGGAACCCATCTTTGTCAAGAGGGTCAAAAACCAAATGTACCAAGATGTTGCTGTGCAACATCCGCTTGCAACATCCGCCTACCATTTCTCCTGCCGAAGGTGCACAATACACTACTGAGGTGGTACAGATGAAGTTTGCAAGTAAGCTTTGTATTTCAATTACATCAATTTGTATATATATATATATATATATATTTATTTAATATATGTTATATATATATATAATATATATATATATATATATATATATATATATATATATATATATATATATATATATTTATTATATATATAATATTAATTGTATATATATATATATATATATATATATATATAATATATATATATATATATATATATATATATATTTATATATATATATATATTATATTTAAATATATCTATATATTATATATATTTATATTATATATATATATATATATATATATATATATATATATATAGTATATAATATATATATTATATATATTATATTTTATAATGGATATACACTTGAACTATATCATATATATATATATTATATATATATATCCATTTCAATATTTCTCTAAGATTATACTATATATCTATAATATTATATATATATATATATATATATTATATAATATAATATAATAATATATATATATATATTAATATTATATGGTGACTATTGTTATTTAGGGATAGGGAAATATGATTTAATTTTCCGCATACTCAAAGAATTTAATGTAAGGATCTCCTCCCTAATATATATATATAATTATATATATATATATAATATATATATATATTATAATATAGTATATATATATATATATTATATATATATATATATATATAATATATATAATTATATATATTAATATATATATATTATATATATATTAACTCCTGATTTTCATTCGTGAGAATTTTTTTTTATATTAGTAGTCTATTATACTACGCAATTAAGATGGGAAGAGCAAAGATACGAAATTTTGAAATATTAAAAATTAATAATAAAAGTAAGCGAAAACGTTCATTTTGCAATGAGAAGAAGAACGCATTTTTTAGGGATAATACTAGAAAGATGTTCAAAGGTTAAGGTAAAAATAGGATGTCTTGGGAAATACATGCCGTATTTTTTTTTCA
Source organism: Trachelipus rathkii (assembly GCA_015478945.1). NCBI lineage: Eukaryota > Metazoa > Arthropoda > Malacostraca > Isopoda > Trachelipodidae > Trachelipus > Trachelipus rathkii. The sequence goes on from JABUQX010060432.1 coordinate 41,259, forward strand.
AATATAGATTCTCTGTATACAGAACAAAACAGATCATAACCTGAACTTAAAGGCCGGAAACCGCAACCTAACCTATATGGATCGATGATGCAGTATCAGTGAGTAACAACGGGTAGTTGGACGCAAAAATGGTAATGAAGTTCACGACGCTTTTCTGACCGTGACTTTTTGAGGCTCCGAATTTTTACCTGCCTTGACCTTTTTGGGCCTTTACCTTTTTGGGCCTTTGACCTTTTTTTTTCGAACAGAACCTTTGTCTTCCATGGGGTCAATTTTGGCGCCACGGTAAGATTTTTTGGCGGGAAACCCCAATTTTTTTGGCAACCCAAATTGTTTGGCAACCCTAATTTTTTGGCAACCCTAATTTTTTTGCAACCCTAATTTTGCAAACCCTTTCGAAGAAGGGTTGCGCCAGACGGTTTGCGTAAGCAACCGTTGTACGTACCCCACCCTAATTTTTTCGACCATGGGTCAATTTTTGCCCACGGGTAATTTTTTATCTTCATTTAGGGCTTAGCTATTTTTTGATGTCCTTAAACCTTTTTGTCTTTGTCCCGCCTTGCTCCAAAGCTTGACAGATACCATGGGTCAATTTTGGACCACACGTTAATTTTTTTGTCCTTCATGGGTCAATTTGACGCACGGTTTAATTTTTTGTCCTTTCCTTTTAGGGCCTTAGCACCTTTTGTGTATGTCTTAACCTTGTTTGACTTATGATATTTCGGCTTGATCCTTGCGCAGAGGTACCGATGGGTCAAATTGTGTGCGGCCCACGCGTACATTTTTGGGCCACTTATCGTGGCCTCAACCCGTCAATATTTCGGGTTTCCTTTCGTAACATTGAAACGTATGTATGGGATCTTCATCTAAAAACTGTTTGAACCACCTAACACATCACAGCGACCCTTCACACACACTACAGCACTACACACACACACACACGACACACACACACACACACACAGCACAACAAACACACACACACACATTCACATACACATACACACACACATTCACTTTGACACTTACATTTACCCATAGACATTTTACATTTACACTTACACACACACACACACTTACGGACTTTACACACACACACACCATCACTTACACTTATAACACACATTCACTATTGACACTTATTAACTATAACACTTACATTTTCCCATAGACACTTCAGTTACACTTTATACTCACGTACAACACACTGCATACCTTTGGACTTCCATGGGTCAATTTTGACCACGGTAATTTTTGGCTTCCTTTACGGACTAAGCCCTTTTTTGATATCTTAACCGTGTTTGACCATGATATTTCGCCCTTGACCTTGCCAGATACCATGGGTTAATTTGACCCCCGCTAACTTGATGGCTTTATGTTCCGCAATACACCGGTAAGAAGTATCCTAGGGGATGTTCTATTAGTGTCTATGAGTAATTAGATGAGTGCCAGGTGAGTGGCAGGTGCGAGTGCCAAGTGAGTGCCAAGTGAGTTCCAATGAGTATTAGATGAGTGCAAGGTGAGTGCCAGAGTGCCAGTGAGTGCCACATAGTGCCAAGTGATTGCCACATAGTGCAACTGATGGCCCCTTTTTCAAGCCTTTTCTAGCCTCCCGTGAGCCTAGATAGCCCTATTATGGGTGTCTACCCCTAGGTTTTAAGGTATGAGGATTCGATTTGGTGTATATTACAAGTTGCTTGGATGCTTCCTACTATGAGTTAGTCTTTTTCTATCACTTATAGCCTATATATATATATATATATATATATATATATATATTATTTACAACATATATATATAAAATTATCTACATATATATATATATATATATATATATATATATATATTACTTGCACACACACACCTACACACATACACTATGACACTTATACACACATTCACTATGACACTTAAACACACTATGACACTTATAAGCACTTACACTCTCCATAGACACTTACATTAAACCGTATACACTTACACTCACACCCACACACAGATACACTTACACTTACACTCACACACTCGATATTTTGATGCCTCAACTTTGATGCCTCAACTTTGATGCCTCAGCATTAATGCCTCAGCATTGATGCCTCAGCATTAATGTCTCAGCATTGATGCCTCAACTTTGAAGGTTCGTCTTTGATGACGTCATCTTTGATGCCGTCATCTTTGAGACCATCTATATTGATGATTCATCTTTGATGAAATCATCTTTGATAGCTCATCTCTACCCTACATCAAAGAACAGAGTTAATATTAATGTCTACCCAATGTTATAAGCTGATCACCAGGTCGCAGCATGATCTCTCCGCGTGAAGTCCCACGAACCTGCACCCGCAGGTGTGACCCGCCGCGTTCCCGCCCGCTGCGTGCGCCCGCAGGCGCAATATTACCCGCCCGCCGCGTGCGCCCGCAGGCGCAATATTCCCGCGCGAATGAAAAATATATATACTATAAGTCATTCATTTTTATTTCATACTTAAACATTTCAAAGAATTTCTTTTCAAATATACTATGAGTCATTCATTTTTATTTCATACTTAAACAATTTTTATTAAAAACATTTTCGCGAACCTAAAACTGTAACTCATTACAGACCTATTATTTAACACATATATTTATTAACATTATTTTTACTTAATACTTTTTACTTAATACTTTTTAATTTATAAATTTTTAAAAATGTATGTAGAGAAAATCCCAGAGTTGTCTGATATAGTCATCATTTTATTTTACTTAACAATTGTAACGAAAATTTTTAGCTAAAAACATTAACATTACATACCTTAAAGCAGTAAAAAAAGAAAAAAAAAAAAGGAGTTACCTAACACCTAGGGGGGATGTAGTATTGTTTTTTTTTACTCTGCTTTCATGCTTTAACATCATGTTTTAACTGGCTTTAACTCATATTTTCACTGCTTTTAAACTCACATATTTATTAAAATTACATACCTTAAAGCAGTAAATCAGTAAATCAATAGAGGTGTTACCTAACACCAAAAGGGATTAGTATGCTTTTGTTTTACTGCTTTAACTGGCTTTAAACTTTCTGCTTTATGTGCCTTTAACTCACATGCTTTACTGCTTTAACTCACATACATTACATACCTTAAAGCAGTAAATCAGTAAAACAATAGAGGTGTTACCTAACACCTAGGGGGGGATTAGTATGCTTTTGTTTTACTGCTTTACTGCTTTAACTTTCTGCTTTACTGCTTTAACTTTCTGCTTTACTGCTTTAACTTTCTGCTTTTACTTTTTTAACTTTCATGCTTTACTGCATTTACCTTAAAAAAAGTATTAAGATTAATGTTTTTATTTTTATTTCAAATTGTCTTTATTAATTTCCATTCGACTTTCAAACTTTTATTATTTTTTATTATTTTATTTTTATTTTATTATTATACTTAGTGTTAATTACTTCTATGCCTAATTGTTATTTTATTTAGAACACACACACACACACACACACACACACACACACACACACACACACTTACACTTATACACACATTCACTATGACACTTATACACACATTCACTATGACACTTACATTTAACCATAGACACTTACATTTACACTTATACACACATTCACTATGACACTTACTTTACCCATAGACACTTACATTTAACCATTTACAACACACACACACACACACAGCACAGATTTACGTTAACACTCACACACTAGATTACTTGACACACACACAGAATTTATTTACACAACCAGATTTACTTACTTACACACACAGATTAACTTACACTCACACAGATTTTCTTACACTCACACACAACATGCTAAGTATAATTTAATTAAAACATTTTATGTTTTAAATTAAACACGTACATTTATATTACTCTTCACATATAATAAAATTATTTCAAAGTTCTTAAAACTTCTATAATAAATCAATCATTATCTTTGAACAAAGAATTTATTATTAACTGTTAATACTTTTTGTTTATAAATTTTATAACTATCAAGTTTTAAAATAATTTTTACTAAAATTTTATGAAATTTTATTAAAAACATATATTTTACGTACCTTAAAGCAATAAATCAGTAAATCAGTAAGGCAAGCCCCTAGCACACCCTCTAACACCAAGCTATGCCAACGTTTGTGCTATTGACTTACTGGCTTTACATCATCTTTAGCTTACATGTATAAGTATAAAATAACAAAATAAGTTCTTCTCTGTTAATATAACATGTATTTTATTAAAATAATTCTAAGTTTTTATTTAAAAATAACAATTATTCACTTACATTTATATTATTCGCTCGATGTGAACTGAAAATATTTCAAAGTTTTTTAAATAATTCGGATTTTCTTTATTATTATTATTATTATTATCTATGTACATTGACAATCCATCACGAGAAAACACAACAACCCGCACTCCTTACAGATACGAAACTGAACCTCTCTCTGTAAAATGTGTTGAATAACTACTTTAGCCTAAATTTAGGACATAATCCTTTTTTGTACCCCGGGGCAATTTAGGCCTAATTCCCGGTCCAAAATATATTTCAAACTGACCTTTTTATGTTGTAAAAAGTGGTGCAATAACTACGTTAGGCCTAAAATTTAGGTATAAATTAGGATAAACCTTTTGTATTCAGCTGATTTTAAGCCTAAATCGTAGGTCAAAAGGTAAATTCCAGTATAAGACAGATCATTGTTATTAAGTAAATATATTTCAAACGAAAACATGCTGGATCGGTAAGATCCTTTAAGCAGATAAGAAGGAAATGTTTTTTACTTGTGATCGGAACGAGTAATCCTATCTCTATATGACCTCGGTATGTGATTGGTGAGAATTATTTTATCGGCTTTTAGGTATGAAAAACACATGTTTTTTTCATCATTCCTGAACCTTACTATGATTGGATGACAAAAAATTATATTTGAAAGGGGTGTGTTTTGAACCTCAACTCATAAAATCAATACTCGTTTTGCTGTTAAGCGGTGCACAAGTTCTCTGATTTGTATAAAAGTGTTTTCTTCATTTTCACTAGTGTATATCATGAAATCACCTTAACACTCGATATGTATCGCTCCTCAATACAAGACATTATCCAGTGGGACATCAAATCCCAGGAAGTAGGGTTCTTCTATATAAAAAGAAAACCCGAAATGGATTTAATTTTTTTCAAGTGTGCACCCAATCACCATGTATAATCCCACAAGCGTATTTTCATGAGTCCAGATGAATTACTTTGTATACTGTAATCACACTGAAGAAGTGGCTTACAGAAGTATCTTAAACCAAGCTTCGCTTAAAATTGGACCGAACCCAGTTTATTAACATGTGGCGAAAAAACCAGGCGATAAGCAACTTTACTCTAGCATTTTATAAACATCAAACATAATCAGTTGGAAGTTAGATATGGGAGAGAAATAATGAAACAGCTGTATTTGAACCTACATCATTTGGATTCACATTCAGGCCAACGCACTGAAATATAATGTTAGAGGTGACGTAAGGCGAATGTTAATGAGCTGAGAGAAGACATATGTGTTTTATCTAATTACGTAACCGTACTTCATTACATGTCTGATACAGATACTACGCAATTGAAGAAAACCTGAGCGATGATCCTAACGCTATCATCGATCGCTTCCAATCTAAGTTCTATAGAACGTACAGAAATTTCATTTATCCACTTAGAAAACCATGGCAGAAAGTATTTATGCAGGGACCGATGTAATATACTATGATATCGCCTGAGAGAGAACTTTTTTAACGTATGTGTTAACTGAGGTATTACTGAGAACGTAAAACTATATCATCGATAATGATATAAATGATTGGCATATGGAAAAAGAGAATTTTAAAAATAAAAATAGTCATAAACATCATGTGGAAGTGTTATATATAATAATATTCCTGTATTATATTTAATGTGAACCTTATATATATAAAATCATTGTAAATATATTTAACACTCTTGTATATATTTAATTTTAGCCTTAGATATATATGATATATATATATATATATATATATTATATATATATATATATATATATATATATTATATTATATTATATATATATTATTATATATATTTATATATTTATATTTATATATATATATATATATATATATATATAAATTATTGTAAGATAATGATTATTAAATTTCTAATTATATAGTAAAGTTTTTATTACCCTTATTTTTACTTTCTTAAATAAATATTTACATGTATGTTAAGAGTTAAATGTATATAACTAAGGTTCAGGATATGAAAAACATGTTTTCATACCTAAAAGCGGATAAATAATTCTCGACCAATCACATACGAGGTCCTATAGAGATAAGGATTACTCTCCGTCCAATCACAGTAACGGAAAACATTACCTTCTTATTGCTTAAAGGATCTTAACCGATCCGCATGGTTCCAGTTTTGACATATATTTTATATAACAATGATTCTTGTCTATAACTGGAATTACCCTTTTGCCCTAGTATTTAGGCTTAAATCATGCCTGGGATAAAAAGGGTTATCACTAAATTTATACTAAATTTTTTAGGCCTAACGTAGTTATTGCACCACATTACAGAAAAAGGTCAGTTTTGAAATAATTTTGGACCGGGAATTGGCCTAAATGCCAAAAAACAAAACGGTACAAAAAGGAATTATCCTAATATTTAGGCTAAAGTAGTTTTTCAACACTTTTACATGAGAGAGGTCAGTTTCGTATCTGTAGGAGTGCGGGTTGTTGTGTTTTCTCGTGATGAATTGTCAATGTACATAGATAATAATAATAATAATAATAAAGAAAATCCGAATTATTTAAAAAACTTTGAAATATTTTTAGTTAAAATCGAGCGAATAATATAAATGTAAGTGAATAATTGTTATTTTTAAATAAAAACTTAGAATGATTTTAATAAAATACATGTTATATTAACAGAGAAGAACTTATTTTGTTATTTTATACTTATTACATAGCTAAAGATGATGTAAAGCAGTAAGTCAATAGAACAAAACGTGGCATAGCTTGGTGTAGAGGGGTGCTAGGGGCTTGCCTTACTGATTTACTGATTTATTGCTTTAAGGTACGTAAAATATATGTTTTTAATAAAATTTCATAAAATTTTAGTAAAAATTATTTTAAAACTTGATAGTTATAAAATTTATAAACAAAAAGTATTAACAGTTAATAATAAATTCTTTGTTCAAAGATAATGATTGATTTATTATAGAAGTTTTAAGAAACTTTGAAATAATTTTAGTTATATTTGAATGAGTAATATAAATGTACGTGTTTAATTAAAACATAAAATGTTTTAATAAATTATACGTTATATGTGTAAGTGAGTGTAAGTAAATCTGTGTGTGAGTGTAAGTAAATCTGTGTGTGTGTAAGTAAATCTGTGTGTGTAAGTAAATCTGTGTGTGTGTAAGTAAATCTGTGTGTGTGAGTGTAAGTAAATCTGTGTGTGTGTGTGTGTGTAAGTGTAAATGTAAGTGTCTATGGGTAAATGTAAGTGTCATAGTGAATGTGTGTATAAGTGTAAATGTAAGTGTCTATGGTTAAATGTAAGTGTCATAGTGAATGTGTGTATAAGTGTCATAGTGAATGTGTGTATAAGTGTAAGTGTGTGTTGTGTGTGTGTGTGTGTGTGTGTGTGTGTGTGTGTGTGTGTGTGTGTGTGTGTGTGTGTGTATGTGTGTTCTAAATAATAATAACAATAGGCATGAAGTAAATAACACTAAGTATAATAATAAAATAAAAATAAAAATAATAAAAATAATAATAAAAATAAATAAAAATAATAATAAAATAAATAAAAAGTATTAAAACAAAATAAAAAACATAATGTTAATAAATATATGAGTTAAAGCAGTAAAGCAGAAAGTTAAAACAGTAAAGCAGAAAGTTAAAGCAGTAAAGCAGAAAGTTAAAGCAGTAAAGCAGAAAGTTAAAGCAGTAAAGCAGTAAAACAAAAGCATACTAATCCCTTAGGTGTTAGGTAACACTCTATTGTTTTAACTCGATTTACTGCTTTAAGGTATTTAATGTATGTGAGTTAAAGAAGTAAAGCAGTGAGTTAAAGCAGTAAGGCAGCAACAGTTAAATGCAGTAAAGCAGTAAAGCAATAAGCATACCAATCCCTTAGGTGTTAGGTAACACCTCTATTGATATGATTTACTGCTTAAGGGTATGTAATTTACCATTTAAATATCGTGTAGTTACAAGCAGTACATAACATATGGTTAAAGCGAGTAAACATCGATGTTAAAGCAGTAAAGCAGTAAAACAAAAGCATACTAATCGCCCCTAGGTGTTAGGTCAACACCCTCTATTGTTTTACTGATTTACTGCTTTAAGGTATGTAATGTTAATGTTTTTAGTAAAATTTCGTACAATTGTAGTAAAATAAAATGATTATATATCAGACACTCTGGATTTTTTCTTCTTACATACAATTTTTAAAAATTTATAAAATAAAAAGTATTAAGTAAAAAGTATTAAGTAAAAAATAATGTTAATAAATATATGTGTTAAATAATAGGTCTGTAATGAGTTACAGTTTTAGGTTCGCGAAAATGTTTTTAATAAAAATGTTTAAGTATGAAATAAAAATGAATGACTCATAGTATATTTGAAAAGAAATTCTTTGAAATGTTTAAGTATGAAATAAAAATGAATGACTTATAGTATATATATTTTTCATTCGCGCGGGAATATTGCGCCTGCGGGCGCACGCGGCGGGCGGGTACGCGGAAATATTGCGCCTGCGGGCGCTCGCGGCGGGCGGGAACGCGGCGGGTCGCACCGGCGGGTGCGGGTTCGTGGGACTTCACGCGGAGAGATCATGCTGCGACCTGATGGTACGCTTATGAACTAAGGGAAGACATTAATATTAACTCTGTTCTTTGATGTAGGGTAGAGATGAGCCATCTAAGTGTAACTGCTTACAAGATGAATCATCAATATAGATGGTCTCAAGATGACGTCATCAAAGATGAGTCATCAAAGAAGAACCATCAATATAGGCATCAAAGCTAAGTCATTAAAGTTGAGGCATCAATGCTGAGCATTTATGATGGAGCATCAAAGTTGAGGCATCAGTGGTGAGGCATCAATGCTGAGGCATCAGTGTAAGTGTAAGTGTATCTGTGTGATGGTGTGAGTGTAAGTGTATACGGTTTAATGTAAGTGTCTATGAGAGTGGTAAGTGCTATAAGTGTCATATGTGTGTAATGGTCATAGTGAAGTGTGTTACTCAAATGTAATAGTGTATGTGTGTATGTGTGTGTGTGCGTAAATATATATATATATATAATATATATATATATATATATATTATATATATATATATATATATATATATATATATATATATATATATATAATATATAATATAATATATATATATATATATATATCTATATAGTGATAGAAAAAGACTAACTTATAGTAGGAAGCATCCTAGCAGGGTGTAATATACACCAATAGAATCCTCGTACCTTATACCTAGGGGTAGACACCCATATTAGGGCTATTCTAGGCTCAGGGGAGGCTAGAAAAGGCTTTGAAAAAAGTGGCACTCAGTTGGCACTATGTGGCACTCCACTTGGCACTATGTGGCACTCACTTGGCACTCATTGGCACTCAACTTGGCACTCATTGGCACTCATTGGCACTCACTTGGCACTCACCGGGCACTCATCTGGCACTCAGCTAATACTCATAGAACACAAATAGAACATCCCTAGATACTTCTTTACGGTGTTTGGGAACCATCAAAGCCATCAAGTTAGCGTTGCCCACGATTGACCCATGGTAATCTGGCAGGTCAAAGGCGAAATATCATGGTCAAACAAGGTTAAGACATCAAAAAGGGCTAAACGTCCCTAAAGGAAGGACAAAAAATTACCGTGGGCTTCAAAATTGACCCATTGGGACGACAAAAGGGATGGTAAGTGTGTTGTACGTGAGTATATAGTTGTAAATGTAAGTGGTCTTATTGGGAAAATGTAAGTGTTTATAGTGAATCAGTGTCATAGTGAATGTGTGTATAAGTGTGTGTGTGTGTGTGCTGTGTGTGTGTGTGTGTGGTGTGTGTGGTGTGTGTGTGATAGTGTAAATGTAAAGTGTCTAAAAGTTTTGTTGTGTGTATAAGTGAATGTGTGTATAAGTGTCATAGTGAACTGTGGTTGTGTGTGTGTGTGTGTGTGTGTGTGTGTGTGTGTGTGTGTGGTGTGTGTGGGTGTGTTATGTGTGTGTGTGTGGTAGGTGTTCAAGTTAGGATAGATCCATCCATACGTTCAAGATTTTAGGAACCGAAATATGTGACGGGTGGGCCACGAGTGGCCAAAAAATTAGCGTGGGCCAAAATTGACCCATGGTATCTGGCAAGCTTTGGAGAAAAGGTCAAGACAAGGTTAAGACATCAAAAAGGGCTAAGCCCCTAAAGGAAGGACAAAAATTACCGTGGGTCAAAATTGACCCATGAAGGACAAAAAATTAACATGGGTCAAAATTGACCCAATGGTATCTGTCAAGCTTTGGAGCAAAGGGGAAAGACAAAAAAGGTTAAGACATCATCAAATAAGGGCTAAGCCCCTAAATGAAGATAAAAAATTACCGTGGGCAAAAATTTTGACCGCCATGGTCAAAAAAAAAAATTAGGGTGGGGTACTGTCAACGGTTTGCTTAACGGGGTGACAGGCAGGTGGCACGGGGGCGCTGACGCACCGTTGGCGCAACCTTCTTCGAAAGGGGATTGCACAAAAAATTTAGGTTGCCCGAAAAAAATTTAGGGTTGCCAAAAAAAATTAGGGTGCAAAAAAATTTGGGATTGCCAAAAAAAAAAATTGGGTGGGTTGCCAAAAAATAACCGTGGGCCAAGAATTGACCCCATTGGAAAAAAAAACAAATAGACCCAGAGGTTGGTCGAAAAATAAAAGGTAAAGCCCCAAAAGTGTAAGGCCAAGAAGGTCAAGGCAGGTAAAATTTTTCGGTCAAAAAAGGTCACGGTCCAGTAAAGGTCGGTGAAACTTCATTACCATTTTTGCGTCCAATATCCCGTTGTTACACTCTGCAGTACACTCAATCGAGCTATATGGTTCTGGCGACGATTGCGTAAATTTCGACCTAACTATAGGAATACTTACCGTGACAGATTTTTTACTCTTGTTTTTCGGGTAAATTTTTTTGCAAGCTACAGAAAAATAATCCCGAGAACGTCGCGTCTGTTCCGGTTCAGCATGCCAAATGTACGATGCG
>JABUQX010060433.1:0-27500 GCA_015478945.1 Trachelipus rathkii
ATAATAATAATAATAATAATAATAATAATAATATTAATAATAATAATAATAATAATAATAATAATAATAAAAATAATAATAATAATAATATTTAATAACAATAATGATATTTAATAACAATAATATTTGTTAATAATAATAATAATAATAATAATAATAATAATAATAATAATAATAATAATAATAATAATAATAATAATAATAATAATAATAATAATAATAATAATAATAATAATAATAATAATAATAATAATAATAATAATAATAATATTTAATAACAACAATATTAATATTATAATAACAATAATTTTAAATAATAATAATACACATACATACATACATACATAATAATAATAATAATAATAATAATAATAATAATAATAATAATAACATCAAATATTTTGTTTTAATGAAACTTCACTTGCAGTTACGTACCACTGTTAATTAATGTAATCAATTAAGTAGTTGTATGGTACCTTTTGAGGTGCGATTAATTAATCTATAATGATAATTGTATTATTTTAATTTATTGCTGATGTCATAAAACACATTTATGCTATATGTAGTTAGGTGAACATCATAAATCTGGTTTATATTTGTTTCACATGAAAATGACCTATATGGCATGCAAGTAATAATTATAATGATATTACTACTATTGCTACTACTACTACTACAACTAATAATAATAATAATAATAATAATAATAATAATAATAATAATAATAATAATAATAATAATAATAATAATAATAATAATAATAATATAATAATAATAATAATAATAATAATAATAGTTATGCTATGGTAATGAAACTAGCACAGTAGCTAAATTATATGATAGTTAACATATATGTAAACTTTCAATGTCTAAATCGACCTATAAATAACAAAAATAGATGAAGTTTGATATTCTATAAATATTTAAATATAGAATAATCGAGGCGAAGACATTTATTACGATTACATATATATATATATATATATATATATATATATATATATATAGATTATTATATAAATTATTATTATATATATAAATTGTATATATATATATTATTATTATTATATATATTATTATATATATATATATTATTTATATTATTATTATTATTATGTATATTATTAAATTATTATTATTATTATTATTATTATTATTATTATTATTATTATTATTATTATTATATATTATTATTATTATTATGATATTATTTGAGTTGATATATATATATATATATATATATTATTATTATATATATTATTATTATATTATATATATTATTATTATTATTATTATTATTATTATTATTATATATTATTACATATTATTATTATTATTATATTACATTATATATATTATATTATTATTATTATTATTATTATTATTATTATTACATATTATTATTATTATATTATATATTATTATTATATTATTATTATTTATATATATATATATATATATATATATATATATATATATATATATATATATATATTATTTATATATATATATATATATATATATATATATATATATATATATATATATATATATATATATATATATATATATATATATATATATATATATATATATAATTTCTGGATGAAATTTGGTACACATATAGTCTGAAGTGTAAACATGAAATTAGTGATTTTAGAATGGGATGTTAAGTTGGAATGGTGGCAGTCATCGAAATGCCCCAAACACATTATCCCATGGAATATCTCTGAAGATAGTCCATCAAATGAAATTTCCTTTGCAGGGTAGATAGATAATGTTAAATAGAAGATAGTAATGTAAATCCCATGTAATTTGGTTCAGTACAAACAAAGTTATGGCAAAAGGTGTCGTTTGGGTCATGCGAATTTAAGCTGAATAAATCGATTTGATGTCTGAGAAGAGCAATTTTTTTCGGAGGACGTTTTGGTGCAACTTTTTCTGCTTTTTCTAAAAAAATTTGTAAATGGATTATAGGCCCTTTATTATATTATTTAGGACAAATAGCAATTGTATGTGATATATACAAATGTATTTGAAGGAAAAGACATTCAATTATAATAATTTTACTTGCAAAGTCTTTTTAAAAACTGAGAGTTAAATGGATATTTTAATAATCAGTTTCTCAAACACAAAATCTGGGAATTAAACGATTGGTAATTCATTTATTTAAAAAGAGAATATATTTTAATTAACTGGTCGCAAATAAAAGTGAAATTATTGAAAGAGTTTTACTATTATTATTATTATTACTATTATTATTATTATTATTATTATTATTATTATTATTATTATTATTATTATTATTATTATTATTATTATTATCATTATTATTATTATTATTATTATTATTATTATTATTATTATTATTATTATTATTATTATTATTATTATTATTATTATTATTATTATTATTATTATTATTATTATAATTATTAAACGTACACATATCAATATTATTATTATTATTATTATTATTATTATTATTATTATTATTATTATTATTATTATTATTATTATTATTATTATTATTATTATTATTATTAATATTATTATTACTATTAATATTGTTATTTTTTTTATTATTATTATTATTATTATTATTATTATTATTATTATTATTATTATTATTATTATTATTATTATTATTATTATTATTATTATTATTATTATTATTATTATTATTATTATTATTAGATCAACTTATATTATTAAATAAACTTGTTTTATAACCTCTCCGTTTTTATATTATATGCTTGTTTTACTTATTTTGTAACCAAATTTGATGTTGTCTTTGATGAATGATCGTTCAATTATTGTTTCAAGGCTGTTTGTGTTGCTGGTGTAAAGTGACTTTTGTGATGTGTTATTCCTAGACTTGTACAATGGCAACAATTTCTTCAAGTAGTTCGTCACACAAGTTATGAAAATATTTTAGTCCCAATTGTTGGCTACATTTCCAATCAAATAGGCGGAGCCAAAATACCTTCAAACCGACAAGTCATAATCATTTGTTTCTACAATGGTGGAGTTGTAAATATTACAAAGAAGGAAAGTGCTGCATTGGTGATTCAAAAGTTTCCATTTTTTTGTCAAAAGCACGAATTGCTACTAGAATAACTGATGTTGATAAGTTACTCAAGCTTTGTGATGAATAGAAAGATTTACAGAAAAATTTTACTAGAACTGCAGGCAAGGAAAAAGAAAGAAAAGATCAATTTATGGTAATTATGGACAATCTCTTTGACACAGCTCATTCAGATGCTTTTTTGAAAGATGAAAAATGAAGAGGATAAGAATTTATTAATGCTTCAGCACCAAAAAAGACGATAGGGCTTCCTGGTTGGAACAGATCAAATCCTTTCAATTTCGACGGAAGGAATTCAGGAAGCAGAGGCAAGAGGAAATTAAAGACCAATTTAATCTAGCGGGGTGCAGTGAGTTGATCTCATACTGCGATTGCAAGCTTCTTCCGACTCTATGTGGTGCGGAGAAAATTGATCGACTACCAATAATAGTTACGTTTCAGAGCAAAGAACAATTATTAGGCATGCATGAAATTCACACAGCTATAGGAGAAGATCAAGCTATAGCAGTTTTTCGAGCAGTGCAAATTAGAGCATAGAGAAAAGATACAAGCATTGTGTTTCGATACAACCTCAAGCAACACCGGAAGAATATATGGTGCCTGTACAAACATTGATAAAATGTTGGAACGTGATTTACTCTATCTTTCGTGTAGACAATCACATCTTGCAGATAGTCTTAAAAAGTACTTTTGATACAGTAATGGGAGCACCATCTGGACCAGATGTAAATACATTTAAAAGATTTAAAGAAAGTTGGTCGACCTTAGACAGTAAAAAATACCGTAGTGGGGTAGATGTTGTCACCGAAAATGTCCGTGGTAATATAATGGAATTTCTTGAATATCAGTTACACCTGAAACATCCCAGAGATGATTATCATGAATTATTATAATTAGCATTGATCTTCCTTGGCGGCAGCCTCGACGTGGAGTCTCATTTCTCATTCCTAGCAGTGTGAGCCATGCTCGGTGGATGGCAAAGGTTATTTATGCCTTTAAAATATATTTATTCCAGGATCAATTCAACATGACCACACGTGAGAAAGATTAAATCAGAAGAATGTGTGTCATTCTTATCAGACTTTATTTACGATCTTGATTTTGGCACCATTGGCCGTTAAAGCTCCATATCTCGATTTCAATTTTCTGCTGAACATAATCTAGTATAAAGAATTTGATCCAGATATTAGTAATGCTGCCGTGATGAAATTCGCAAACCATTTATGGTACCTGACACAGGAAACTGCGACATTCACAATTTTTGACTATGATGCTCCACTTGACATTAGACAAAAAATTGCTACTAAAATGCATACAATAGACTACACTGATTATGAAAACCGAATTAAAAGATACATTGGGAAAAATGATGACCTCCATGGTTTAAAGGCAAAAGATATTTCATACTTTATTGCAGCTGACTCCAAAGCAATGTTCTCAAGATTTAAAATTCATACAAATTTTCTGAACAACAGCCGTCCACTTGGAAAGAGGATGAAAACTTTTAACGTGGGATGGAACTATTGAAATGCATTGTAGTGGTTAATGATGTAACTGAGGGAAGAGTGAAGCTAATTCAAGAATATCAGAACATTTTAGGCAAGTACAAAACAGAGAAACAATACATAGTTCAGATTGTTAGTGAATACAGAAAACACTATCCGAAATCTACTAAAACTATTCTACTGAAGGAGTGAAATCTAAATTTCTTTGATAATCATTATTTCAAATGAATAATCATTAAAGCAATATTTGTAGGTAATAAATATATATTTCGATTTCTCAGTATCATTAATCTGCCATAAAACAGGTTCGTAATGTAATTAAGGTGTAAAAAACATGCTAATTCATATGTGAAATATGGAACTCTGGGGACCTTGGGGTCTTTTTAATATAGTCCAATGATGTCGAATTTTGTTTAGAGGTTTTCTGTCTAGTGGAACAAAAATAAGGGTTGGGAGCAGCAATTGTCGAAAGATGAAAATTAAGGGCCACTCTAATATATATATATATATATATATATATATATATATATATATATATATATAAGTAAAAATATTTAATATATATATATATATATATATATATATATATATATATATATATATATATATATATATATATATATATAATAGAATATGGACAAAACGGTTGGGAGAATCATGGTATTTTAGAAATTTTTAAATTATTAAATAAATTATTATCACTAATTATATTTATTATCACTAATATTATCAATAATAATTAACATCTCTCTACTTTTTCATATGATCATCTGTTGTTCTTTGATATTTTTTGCAATCTAAAAGTATTTTGAAAGCAATTATGTTTCCATTTGGTTATATTTTTTGATAGATTAAATAAATATGTTCTTTCCTTCAATGATTTTTACCCCACCTAAAATTATGACAAATGATTGTTCCTATCGCTATGGATGGTTCAATATTGTGCAATGAAAACAACAGTTTGGTAATTTTCTTTCTACGACATTTCTTTTATTTAATTTTTGAGATGAGTGTGAGGTTGTTCATATTGTGAGTACTTTAATGAATTTAAAGATAGAATATCAATCAAAATTTGAATATTTCCAATTTAAAATGTAATTTATTGCATGGCTAAGTGACAAAAGATCATTTTAGATCGCTGTAACCAGGGGTCTCTATACCTGACAATCTAATCTAAGTTTATTAAATATGATTGCATTGGTTGCCATTTGTCATTTTAAGGCTTCAATCGTGCGTCATCCGCAACTTGACCTATATTTACTATTTTGATCATTACGTTGGTGTTTAGAGTAGCTATTTATCGAAAGCTTCTTTTTTCTTCACCTTGCAAGTTACTAGAAAAATGGAGGAACCTCTTGGGCCCAAACGATCTTGTTAATATTATATAAGTGCTTAGTGGTTTTCCAGCCTACAGTAACAAAATGTTTTTAAAAGTCAAATTAATATAGGAACTAAAAAATAATACCGTTAAAAATTTCAACTTTCCATAAAGTATTATAGCAAAATAGTGCTAAATAGTGTTATAAAATTTAAAATTTGGTTAATAAATCTATGAATTTTTTCTCATGTTCCTTAAATTATTAAAAAAAAAAATAAAAAGCAAATGCGAGGTGGTAAAGAAACTGTCTCCTTTTGGATTTAGAACTCATCAGTTTATAGACTTTTTCGTAAATAGTTAAAAAGATAAAGATATAAATAACACACCCAATAAGACATTTTGATCATTATAGCAAAGAAACCTTTTGTGAAGAGAATCGAGGACTAGATTTTAAGAAATAAAAATTTGATTAAAATGATCAAATAATTTGAAATGTTGATAAATTAGAACTTTGTTATATGGTTATTAATTTTAGCTTAATATTTTGGAAAGAATCAAAAGCGATACTTAAATACAAATGCAAAAAAAAATAAAAATAAATAAAATTATTTCCTGTTAACCTCATTCTTTCTTCTTTCAGACAATGTGACCAAATATTTACAGAAATTATTATTTTCATTCATATGGATTCCTTTATTCTCTTGTAACAATATACTCATATATATATATATATATATATATATATATATATATATATATATATATATATATATATATATATATATATATATATATATATATATATATATATATATATATATATATATAATATTTATTTATTTATATATATATATATATATATATATATATATATATATATTTATATATATATATATATATATATATATATATATATATATATATATATATATATATATATATATATATATATATATATATATATATATATATACATATATATATATCTATATATATATATATATATATATATATATATATATATATATATATATATATATATAATCTTTCTGCACTCTTACCAAAAACATCTCTAACAGATTCTGTAAATCTGCCTTTCCTCATCTTATTCGATCTCATGGTTTTGTTGATAATTCTCCAACTGAAAAGGCCAATCTCTTCGGCCTCCTATTTTCCTCTAACTAAACCCTGGACGATTCTGGCATTCCTCATCCTCCTCCTTCTCCTCTCAGGTGTCCTATGCCTTTGCCTGTGATTACATTTGATCTGGTGCATTGGGCTCCTGAAATCTATGAACGTTAGAAGGACGGGTGGACCGGATGGCATTCCTCCCCGAGTTTTGAAGGAGTGTGATTCCGAGCTGGCCCCTCCCTTCGTTCAACTATATTCTCTTTGTCTCAACACTAACATACTTCAGTGTTAGCTTAATGCACATGTCCAACCACCTGAAAAAAAGGAAGCCGATCTGATCCTTCTAACTATCGCCCTGTAGCTCTCCCTTGTATTCTATCTAAGATCTTTGAAACCCTTCTCAACTCTCATTTCTTAGATCATCTGGAATCTCATTCAATTCTTTCCGATCGCCAGTATGGCTTTCGGAGCTCGAGGTCTATTTGCGAAATACTTTCCTATATTACTGATTTATGGTTTTCTACCCTTAGGAACTACGGGAAGACCTGGGTAGTGGTGCTTACATCCAAAGCATTGACCGGGTATGAGCGTCACTGCTCTCCAAGCCCTCCTTGCTCCTCCTTCTTACTTATGTCTAGTTTTCATTCAAATCGCCTGTTGTTGATGGGGTGACTTCTTCTTCCTTTTCTGTCAAAAGTGGTGTTCCTCTCTGTTCTATCCCCAACTCTTATTCTACTTTTCATTAATGATCTTCACCTGCACATCTAACTCTATCCACTCATATGCCGATGACTCGACCTCCTTCATTCTTCAACTCATTTCAATTCTGCTCCTCTTTTACTTCTAGAATTGCCTCGTCTTAATCTTTCCGATTCTATTCTCGCTGATCTGGATAGAATTTCCGGGTGGGGTCGTCTCAACCTTGTGAAATTCAATTCTTTAAAAACCAAACTTCTACAAATCTCCCTCTCTAAGACACCTTCTAACTTTCCTATCTCTTTCGACGGTTCTCTCGTCTCTCCTGTTGATAATATAAAACATCCTTGACCTTAATATAAACAAAATGCCTTGAAACCTCACATCACAATCTGTTGCAAGGGCGGCCTCAAAGAAACTGGCAGTTCGTTTAGACTGCGAGACTTTTTTTCTCTTCTCAGCTGCCCAGCCATACAAGGGCCTCATCCGCCCTTGTATGGAGTACTGCTCATATCTGGGGGGGGGGTGGTTTCACCCTGCTTTTGGATAGGGTCGAGTCAAAGCCCAAAAAGGCTTATAAACAGTTCTGTACTTTCCAGTTCAATTGACCCTCTATCTTTGCGGCGCGAAGTTGGTGCTTTATCTCTTTTCTATAGGTACCGCAGCGGCAGGTGCTCGAGGAAACTTATCACTCGCGTACCACCACCTTTACGTCGCCCTCGTAGCACAAGGGGTGCTGTGTCTGCACATAAGTTTTGTGTTGATATTGGTAACTCCAGGCTAGTTCGCTGCGGTGCTTCCTTATTTAGAGTCACCTCTGTTCTGTGGAATTCTCTTCAATCTTCTGTGTTTGCTGAATTTAATCTCCCCCCTTCAAAGCCTGCGTCTGTGCTCATCTGCGTAATTTACGTTAGTTGTTGACTTCTGAGGCGTGCAACACCCCCTCCTTGAATAGGGCTATGCATATATATATATATATATATATATATATATATATATATATATATATATATATATATATATATATTATATATATATATATATATATATATATATATATATATATATATATATATATATATATATATATATATATAGAATATATTTATATATATATATATATATATATATATATATATATATATATATATATATATATATATATATATAGTTTTGTCTGTGTGAATGTGAAACTAAGACCCCTGACATTATAAATTTGAATATTAAATTTAAAATGTAATTTATTAATTGACCTCTTTATTAAAATTTTTGCTTGTTTCCATTTTTTGTTTTTATTAATTTTGCTCCAATTTCGTTTCCAATTTTTAAATAAGGATGAAAATTAATCTAATTGAGGAGAAGGTAGAAGAGGCCATTTTTATTTTTATTATTATTATTTTGTTGATAATACGCAACACTTTCTTTCAAAATTATACTTAGTGTTATTTACTTCATGCCTATTGTTTATTATTATTTACACACACACACACACACTACACGCACACACACACACAACATTACATATACGCAACACACACACACTTACCACATACGCACACACACATCACCACACCAGGCTACTGTTTAAACAATCAAATAAGTTCTTTGTATGAACATATATAATTTATTAAAACATTTATGTTTTAATTAAACCCGTACATTTATATTACTCATTCAATTATAACTAAAATTATTTCCAAGGTTTCTTAAAACTTTATAATAAATCATCATTAGCTTTGAACAAAATATTAATTAGTAGATAAAATATTTAATAAAATAATTATCAATTTTAAAAAATATTTTTACTCACAAATTTTAATGAAATTTTATTAAAACATATATTTTACGTACCTTAAATGCAATAACTCGTAATCATAAGGCATGCCCCCTAGCAGCCCTCTACTACACCACGCTATGCCACGTTTTGTTCTATGGACTTACTGCTTTTCATCATCTTTAGCCATGTAATAAGTATAAAATAACAATTAAGTTCTTCCTCTGCTAAACATAACATGTATCTTTATTAAATCATTCTAGTGTTTTACTTTAAAAATAATCAATTATTTCATACTTACATTTAATTATATCCCGCTCAAATGTTAACTAAAAATATTTCAAAAGTTTTTTTAAATTCGATTTTCTTTATTATTATTAATGTTATTATTTATTATTAATATCTATGTACCTTGACAATCCATTCACGAGAAAACACAACCAAACCCGCACTCCTTACCAGATATCGAAACGTGACCTCTTCTGTAAAATGTGTTGAAATAGCTACTTTAGGCTAAATTTAGATAAGCTTTTGTACCCCGTGGGCGATTGTAGGGCCGTAATTCCACGTCAAAATATATTTCAAACTGACCCTTTTTTTGTAAAATGTGGTGCAATAACTACGTTTGGCCTAAATTTAGGCCTAAATTTTTTTGTATCCCGGGCTGATTTAAGCCTAGTACCAGGTCAAAGGTAATTCCAGATAGGCAAGAATCTTTTTCTTGTTAGGTGTGCTCCTGTTTTTGTTTTTTTGGTGGGGGGGTTAGGGGGGCGTCGGTATTGTTTTATATATTCTTTTATAAATATATTTCAAACTGAAACATGACTGGAGTCGGTAATGATCCTTTAAAGCAGGTAAGAAAATGTTATTCCTTACTTGTGATTTTAACCGGACGGGGTAATCTTATCTCTATATGACCTCGTATGTGATTGGTCGAGAATTATTTTATCGCTTTTTTGTTTTAAGGTATGTAAGAAACATGTTTTTTTTCCATATCTCGAGAATTATTTTATCGTCTTTTGATAATTAACTTTGTTCTTTAAACTTGTTTTTGAGCAGGTGTGTTTTATTATTTTTTAGACCCAAACTCATTTGAAAATCATCAGTCATTTTAGCTGTTACGGCGGTGGCACAAGTTATCCTGATTTGTATTACAAGTTTTATTTTTTTACTCAAGTGTTATCCATATTTATAATAAATACTTACATTGAGGAATAATTATATTAATTTTCACTAGAATATGATAATCAATTAATTCACTAGATTAAGTAGAGCACGTAAGCCAAAACGCAAGAGCGCGCCGCAAGCGCGTACCTGTACGCGTGCGGAAAGCCCGCATGAACCGCCGCGTAATATTACGTGACGGCGGTCGCGAAAATATGGGGGCCGTTGTATTCAGAAAGTAGGTAGGGCACACATCTAGAGGATGATATCGTTTGGAAACCGGTCCCATTCAGGTATGTAATTATATTAGTTTGTGTACTGGATCAAGGTATATTTACGAACCTTATAACATTGTTCAAGCGCATTAGTTTATTTAAAATCCTGATATATCTGTGTTTATTACAAACCATGTGAGATATTCTGGATGGTTACCGAATGCATACAACAGCTGATGTAGAAGAGGTTATGAACTTACATACTTCGATGTAATTTTTGGATAGTATAGATAATATGAACCAGATACTGGAAGTCATATCAGCGAATTACGTATTGTAACAAGGAGGGGAAGTTTATCCATGCATGTAAATTTAAACCGGATTGTAATTAAGTGAATAATATTTAGAATAAAAAACTTTTTCATAACTTTTATACATAGAGAAGATTAAAATCGGTAAAGACAGTACCTTAAAGAGGGAGGATATGGGAATACTTCTATTACATTAACTCTACGCTCAATGTAGGTGTAGCTTTAAAGGCATATAAACTTGTTTTAACATTCCTTAAAGTAATAAGATCTTAATAGGAATACCACAAAGAGGAACATGGACATTGCGTCACACCCGGCCAATTTGGTTCTATTCTCCTAGGAATCTATACTTTAGGATAAAATAAAACAACCTGCTTTTTCTAACAAGAACAAGAATGTTTCTTTTCAAAAACTAAATTGTTTTCAGAAAAACTTTACCCAGGGAAATGGTATTTTCTATAATAAAATTTAAAAATGTTCAAGAAAGAAATAAATGGACGACTCATAAGTATGGGAAGCGGGCATTTTGAAATACATAGTGAGGTGTAATGAAGAGTTTACAAAAGGCAATAGCTCATACAAGAAAAGGTATTTTTCGCGACGCGTAGTAATATACGGCCGGCGTTGTCATGCAGCTGTTCTCGCACTGGGTCGCGCTTGCGGGCGCTCTTGCGTTTTGCTTCACGTGATCTACTATATATCTAGTGAATTAATTATTATGGCTATTTCTAGGGGTGAAGAGTTAAAATTATTCCTCATGTAAGTATTGTATTATAAATATGAATATACACTTAGTAAAAAGTAAAGAACACTTTTAATGACAGAATCAGATTAAGTTGTGGCGACCGCTTTTAAGCATCTAAAATGCCTAAGATGGTTAAAATGGAGTTTTGGGTCTAAAGAGGTAATACAAAGAACACACCTGCTCAAAATACAAGTTTAAAGAACAAAGTTAATTGTGTCATTCAAATCCAGGTAGAAGGCCTCAGGATAGTGAAAAAACATGTTTGTACATACCTTATAAACCCCAAAGTGACGAATAAAATAATGTCTCGACCCAAGGTGCATCATACGAGGTCATGATACAGTAAGGATCTACTTCGTGCCATCACAAGGAAGGAAAGGAGCGATTTGCCTTGCTTACCTGCGTGTACGAGGGATCTTACCGATCCGAGCATGTTTCAGTTTGAAATATATTGTAGGTAAAGAATAGATGAATAACAATGGATGTGCGTTGTCTATAACTGGAATTGGGAGCTGGTGTTGGACCGTGTGGGTATTGGGGAGGCTGTAGAAGGTTAGCGCCCGGATACAAAAGGATTTATCCTAAATTAGGCCTAAATTTAGGCCTAACGTAGTTCGATTGGCACAGGCGGGAGTGTTTGACAGAAAAGTCAAGTTGGGGAAATATGGTTTGACCTGGAATTGAGGCCTAGAAAGGCGCCCGGGGGGTACAAAAAGGGCTTAATCAGCTAACATTTTAGGCCGTATGTAGTTATTTCAACAACATTTTAGCGAGAGAGAGGTCAGTTTCGGTATCTGGTACCGCAAGGAGTGCGGTTGTTGTGGTTTCTCGTGATGGATTGTCAATATATAATATGATAATAATATAATAATAAAAAGAACTCCGAATTATTTAAAAAACTTTGTGAAATATTTTTAGTTAACATTGAAGACGAATAATGTATAATTAAGTGAATGAATGGTTTATTTTTAAATAAAAACCTAGAATGATTATAATAAAATACATGTTTCGTTGCAGAGAAGAGACTTATTTTTGGTATTTTTATACTATTACAGTGGCTAGATGTGTAAGCAGTAAGTCAATGAACAAAGACGTGGCACTAGCTTGGTGTTAGAGGGCTGCTAGGGGCATGCCTTTATTGATTTACTGATTTATTGCTGTAAGGTACGTAAAATATATGTTTATAATAAAATTTCATAAAATTTTAGAATTAATTATTTTAAGAACTGTGATTGGATGATCAAGCGAAAGTATTAACAGGCATAATAATAAATTCTTTGTTCAAAGATAATGAGTTGATTTATTATAGAAGTTTAAAGAAACTTTGAACTTAATTTAGTTAAATGAATGAAGTAATATAAGGAATGTACGGTGTTTATTAAAAACATAAATGTTTTAAATAAAGTTTGGTTCAGTACAAAAGAACTTTTTGATATGTTTTTAAAACAGTGCGGGTGTGTGGTCGGTGGTGGGTGCGTATGTGTAGTAAGGTGTGTGTCGGTGGGGGTGTGGGTGGTGTGGGGGGGTGGTGTGTGGGGTGGTGTGTGTGTGTGGTGGTGTGTGGGTGTGTGGGTTAAGAATAATAATAACAACGTAGGCATGGGCAGTAAAGGATAGACGACTAAGTATGATAATGAAAAGGGTAAGAAGTGAAAAGGGGAATAGGAGTAAATGACAGAATAATAAATGGAAGTAAAGGTAAATAGAAAAATAAAACTAATAATAGAAAATAATAAATAACAATAAAATAATAAAAAAAGTAATAAAAATAATAAAATAATAATAAAAATAGGCAAGAAGTAAATATAATGTGTAATAAATAATATGAGTTAAAGCAGTAAAGATGGTGAATTAAAACAGTAAAGCAATAAAGCATATGAGTTAAAGCTGTAAAAACCGATAGGGAAGTTAAGCAGTATAAACACGAGTTAAAATGCAGTAAAGCAGTCAAACAAAAGCATACTAAATCCCTTTGTTGCTAGGTATCACCTCTATTCGATTTACTGATTTACTGCTTTACAATATTTAATGTTAATAAATATATGTAGTTAAAGCAGTAACAATATGAGTTTAAAAGCAGTAAAGACACGAGTTAAAGCGAAGTAAAACAGTATGAGTTAAAAGCAGTAAAAATGAGTTAAAAGCAGTAAAAAAACGATCGGAGTTAAATTGTTCAGTAAAGGCAGTAAAAACAAAAGCCGATACCTAAATGCCCTTTGTTGCTAGGTAACACCTCTATTGATTTACTGTTTACTGCTTTAAAGGTATGTAATGTTTATAACTATCTGAGTTAGAAGCAGTGAAACTATCTGCGGTAAAGCAAAAATGAGTTAAAGCAGTAAAACATGAGTTAAAAAGCAGTAAGCAGTAAAACAAAAGCATACTATGCCCTTTGTTGCTAGGTAACACCGTCTATTGATTTACTGATTTACTGCTTTGAAAGGCATGGTAATGTAATAATATACTGTAAAGCAGTGAAAACATATGAAGTTTTAAAAGCAGTAACAACAATGGAAGTTAAAGCAGTAACGCAGGTAAAACAAAAGTAGGATAATCCCTTTGTTGCAGGTAACACCTCATGGATTTACTGATTATGATGCTTAAGGGTCTGTAGTATAGAGTTGGTTTTTTTGAGTAACATTTCGTGACAATTTGTACGTAAAATATAAAATGTTATATATGCAGGCACTCGGCTTTTTCTTCTTGACTACAATATAAAAGAAGATATAAGGACAAAGACATAAAGTAAAAAATATAAAAGAAAAAATAATGTTAATAAATATATGTGTTAAATAATAATAATAGGTCTGTAATGAGTTACAGTTTTAGGTTCGCGAAAATGTTTTTAATAAAAATGTTAAGTATGAAATAAAATGGAATGCACTATAGTAAATATAAATGTTATTCATTTCGCGCGGAAAATATTGCGCCTGCGGGCGCAACGCAGCGGGCGGGTACTTGGCGGGCGGGGGCGGGGCGGGGGGGGGGCGCGGGGGGGCGAGGACGCGGCGGGCGGGGTGGCCTGCCTTTGAACGGAGTGCGCATGCTGTGTCCTGGTGATCAGCTTATGACTTAGGGGAAGACATCAATATTAGCTCTGTTCTAATGATTGTATGGGTAGAAATGGCTAAACAAAGTTAGAAAAATGCATCAGATGCCGCGCATGCAATGCCATCAAAGTTTGTGAGGCGATCCACATGCTGAGGCCATCAATTGTTGGAGGCATCAAAAGTTGAGGAATGACAAATATCGAGTTGTGTGAGGTGGAAGTGTAAGTGTATCTGTGTGTGTGTGTGAGTGTAAGTGTAAGTGTATCTGTGTGTGTGTGTGAGAGTGTAAGTGTAGTAGTGAGCTAGTGTAAGTGTCAGGCTAGTGTAAGTGCTGTAGTAAGTGTCTACGGGGTGAGTTATGTAGAGTGTCTATGGTGAGTGTGAGTGTAAGTGTATATGGGCTCAGTGTAAGTGTCTATGGCAGAGTGTAAGTGCTTATCAAGTGTTCATAGTGTGTATAAGGTGTATAAGTGAGATGTGGGTGTAATGAAGTGTGCATAGTTGTAGTGTGTGTATAAGTGCATTAGTTGTATAAGTGCCATAGTGTAAGGTTCTGTTATTGTGGGTGTGTGGTATGTGTAGGTGTAGGGGGCGAGTGTGAAGTGTGCTAAGGGTGGGTGTATGTGCGTATAAGTAGCCTGTGTGTGTGTGCTGTGTGTGTGTGTGTGTGGGTGTGTGTATGTAAGAGATATATAGTATTAATATATATACTATAGCAGATATGATAAGTATATATAGTAGGTATATATAGGTAGTAGGTATAGTATGATAATAATAATAATATATATATATAGTATATATATATATATATCACGTCTTATATAGTATATATATAATATAGTATGTATATATATAGGTATATATAGTATATAGATATATATAAGTAGTAGTATATATATATATATAGTAATATATATATATAGATATATATATATATACAGTAATATATATTATATTATTATATATAATATAATGTATAGACGTGCTATGAGTGTTAGAAAAAGACTAACTCACAGTAGGAAGCATCCTAGCAACTTGAAATATACACCAATCGATTCCTCATACCTGATAACCTAGGGTAGAGCACGCCATATTGGGCATTCTAGGCCGGGGGAGGGGCTAGAAAAGGCTTAAATAAAAGTGCACTAGTTGGCACTAGTGTGCCAATCAGTTGGCACTATGTGGCACTCCACTTGGCACTCAATTGGCACTCACTTGGCAACTCATTGGCACTCATGTGGCACTCACCTGGCACTCACCTGGCGCTCATAGAATACTCATAGAACATCTAATAGAACATCCCTAGATACTTCGTACGGGTTGGTGACCATCAAAGTGAAGCTAGAGAAAGAACAGAGCTGAACATCAATATAGATGCGCACAAAGATGAACGCTCATCAAGATGAAGTCATGCATAATGCTGAGCCATCAAGATGGAAAGACCATCAAATGTAACTGACCTCAAAGATGAACCCATCAATATAGGTTCATCAAGATGACGTCATCTAAAATAAGCTACAAGGTCAAGAAAGCTACACAGGAACAAATTGCCCCTGCGAATACAAAAGGGCTGACCGAAAAATTGGGTTTCTCAAATTGCCCTGCCCTGGAAGACAAAGGGTTGTCCGAAAAATAAGGTCTGCCGAAAATTAGGGATGGCCAAAAAAATTAGGGTTGGCCAAAATTGACCCATGGAAGACCAAAGGGTTGGTAGTGTGTTTGTACGTGTGTTTAATAAGTGTAAATTAAGTGTAAGTATCTATGGGTGAGTGTAAGTGTCATAGGGAATGTATGTGTAAGGGTTGCGGTGTGTGTGTGTGTGTGTGGTGTGTGTGTGTGTGTGTGTGTGTGTGTGTGTGTGGTGTGTGTGTGTGTGTGTGTGTGTGTGTGTGTGTGTGCGACCGCGGATGGAAATAAGTTAGGACAGATCCAAACAGGTCAGATACCTACATGCGTTCAAATTAGGAACGATACAGGCGTTCAAGTTAGGATCGGTACAAACCTTGATACGGTATCAAGGTCAGAAATGGTATCAAGGTCAGGATATCAAGGACAGAAATATCAAGGTGAAACAAAGCCAAGACCGAAATATCAAGGTCAAACAAGGTCAAGAATGAAATATCAACGTCAAACAAGGTCCAGAACGAAATATCAAGGTCAAACAAGGTCAAGACATCAAAAAAGGGCTAAGTCCCTAAAGAGGGGGGGCGAAAATAGGGGGCAATACGTACGACGGATGCTCCGCATCCGTCTAGCAAGCCCCTTCTTCGAAGGGGCTTCAAAAAGGTCAAGGCCAAAAAATTACAAGGCCAAAAAATTACAAGGCCAAAAAAATTACAAGGCCCAAAAAGGTCAAGGCCCAAAGAGGTTAAGGTCAGGTAAAAATTTGGGCTCCAAAAAATTCAGGTTGCCTCAAGACGAAGGTCAAGTCAAAAAAGTCAAGGTCGGTCAAGGTCAGGGTGAACAAATATGGACACGAAAAATTTTAATATTATATACTATATATATATATATATATATATATATATATATATATATTATATATATATATATTATATATTTATATATTAATTATATATATATATATGTCTGATATAAAGAGGCTTGTTTGCAATATATATATCCTATATAATATATATATATATATATATATATATATATATATATATACATACAATTTCTGCCCCCTGTCCCAAAGCAGACCTTATTAGAGGGGCCACACCGCCTCCAGAAAGCCGGCCACCGCTCTAGGGCGGTTCCACAGGTCAAGAATAGAAGTTACAGCAAAGGTGGTACGGGGAGCGTCGAGGGCGGGGCACTCCAGAAGGAAGTGCTCTATTGTGTCCGGGGAATACGACATCTAGTGCAAATGGGGGATATAACGTTGTTAGTTTGAATCTGAATTTATATTGCATAAGATTTGGGTGGTGGCCTATCTGCTTCGGGCGAGGTTAATTTGGTTTCCTCTGGACAGTGATTCTTCTGTAGGGGAAGATGTTTGGGGATTGGGTGTTTAGTAGATTGTTATTCGGGGGCGATTTTTGTAGATATTGTGTTAGTTAATTGTGTATGGATGTGAGTAAGCCAAGACCTATTTGGGGGGGGGGGGGGGAATGTTTTGTCGGATGCGTTAGAAAGGTGTTGGGTGGGGGGGGAGGGGGGGGATTTTAAGGCCTGTTGTCGGGGGGGGTTGGGAGAGTAATTGTTGGTTGGCATGGCATGGGTTGGATTTGAGTGCTTTCTGGAAAAATTGTGTCCCTCGGGATGTTCAAGGTGGGTAAGGGGATGGAAGGATGTGTGTCCGTCATGTAAATGCTGGATGGGGGTTGTTTTCGTACATCCAGTGATTATTCTTAGGGCAATGTTTTGTGTAACTTGCAATTTATTTATGTTGGATTGTGATAGTGCTGGGAACCATGCGGGGGAGGCATAATTTATATTAGTTCTGTGGAGTTGTTTGTAGATTGTGGTAAGGGTGTGTTTTCTGTCGCTGAAGTTGTGTTGGGAGAGAGTTCGGAGGGTGTTTAATTTCCGTTGGGTTGAGGAAGTAATTTGGTCGATGTGGGGGGAGAAAGTCATATGTGTGTCGTAGGTGAGTCCTAAAATTTTTGGGGTTTTGTTTAGGGGAAGGGGGTTGTTGTTCCCAATAAGACTAATTGGGTGGAATGGGATTGGTGGCGGTCAGTTTAGGAGGGTAATGAGGATGTTCAAGGGGGGAAGCCTGTCATTCATATTGGTGAGAGGCCAAGTTTCTAATAATTTAGGTAGCCTTGGTGTGCTGGGTGGCTGTGTTTACAGAGTGGAAGTGGGAAATAGGCTGATGTTGTCTGCGTAGAGTGATTAGTTTGGGTGGATTGGTTTGGTAGGGTGGGCAGCACTGCTTGTAAAGAGATTGAAAGAGGAAATGGAGAGAGAATGGCGCCCTGTGGTATCGCCGTTTTGCAGTTTGATGGAGTGTGAGAGGGTGTTTTATGGAGGACTTTGGCATATCTATTGGAAAGGAAATTTGAAAGCCACTTTTTATCATTGTTTTCTAGGGGGGATTGAAGAATTTTTTTGTATAAGGATATATGTGGGGACAGTGTCAAAGGCTTTTGTTAATGGTCGCGATGGCTGTAAGTATGGATCTGTGTGTTGGGGAATGTGGGTTTGCAGCCCATTAATTATTGTTGTTGAGAGGTGAAGGGGCGTTGTTGTTGAATGTTTTCCTTTAAATCCATGTGGAGATTCTGGAGGGTGATGTGTGGGGAGTAATTGGTTTTTTAATATTAGTTTCTCAAGCAGTTTGCTGATGGTGGAGAGAAGAGAGATTGGGCGATAGGAGGATGGGGAATTGGGGTTTTTTTAAGGTTTCAATTTTGGGATAATGAATGCTTGTTTCCAGATTGGGGTATATAATTGAGTTTCCAGGATTTGTTAAAGATTTCTGTGATGAGAAGAATTGCTTTTCCTCCTAGGTGTTTCAGGTGGAGTTTGAGATTGAGTCTGGTCCTGTTGCTGGTGAATTTTTTAGGGGTTTGATTGTCTCTGATATCATGTTGGTTGTAAAAGGAGTGGAGGGTTGTGATCTGAGGGAAGTTTTTTTGAGTTGTTTTTTGTTACTCTATTAATGAGGAGGAGTAGGTTTACGGGAGATATTTAGCGTAGTGTTTTGCGAGGCTGTCTGCTTGTTGTTTTGAGGAGGGAGGGAGTTGTCGGGCAAGGATGGGGGATTCGTGTGAGGGAGGGAGGTTGTTTTGTGATTTTTAGGTTTTTTGATAACCTACCTAGGTTTCTCTATTATCAATGCTTTGGAATGGTTTGTTTTTGTAGGTATTCTGGTAAATTTGTTAGTGAGTGTTAGTGGTTATGAGATTAGAGATCTGAGTGTTTAGGTTAGTTATTTGTTAGTGATACTGTGGTGGTATGGTCTGTAGTTTTCGGAGGGAGTTTTCTTTGTTTTCAATAAAGTTACTGATTTCGGGGGGATAGTTTTAGGATTTTAAGGATTTTCTGTGACCCTTAGGTATGTAGAGGTTTGGCTTGATTTGATGATTTGGTTGTTTAAATGAATGATGGAGGTGTTTAATGTTGTTATGTCATGTATTGGTGTAGGGTTTATATGGGATTTCCCTATGGTTTAGTAATTTCTGTCCATGTTAGCTGGTTTTTGTAGTTGGTAAATGGTGGTGGTTTTTTTGGGGGGTGTAGGTGGGGGGAGGTCAAGATATGAGGATAGGGAGATGATCTGAGTTGTAAGGTCGGTGGTTGTGTCCCGTTAATGCTGTGTATGTAGGAGGGGGAACAAAATGTACGTTGGTGAGGGGGAGATTGGTTTGGCTTGGGGAGGATTCTGGTGGGGAGTTTTTTGGAGTTAAGGATATTCAAGGGATTCCAATTCATTAAGGATGTGGTTGCCTCGGGGATCAGATGGGTAGTCCTCATACCAGGCAGTGTGGTGGGCATTTAAGTCGCCTCCAAGGATGAGATTTGGGTATGTAGCTATTGTTGATAGGGGGGGGTGAGGTTGTTTGGGGGCGGGTTTGGGGTGGTCGGGTGGCGCGAATATAGAGATTGAAGATGTTGTAGGTGGTCTTGTTTAGGAGGATGGAACAGTATACAATTTTGCATATTATATAATATATATATATATATATATATATATATATAGTATATATATATAATATATATATATATTATATATGTAGTATAATATATATTTATATATATATATATTATAATATATATGATAGTATATATTATATGATACAACATGTATATACTATATATATTATTATTATATGGCCAGGTCCTCTAGAAGAGTCCACAATCCCATATATCTCAACCTACTACAGCTAGCCGGAAAAAGGAATACATTGCTGGAATCTTGGCAAAATTTTTGACCGAGGAAACTGGTAAAAAAAAAAAAAAAAAAAAAAAAAAAAAAAAAAAAATCATTCTTGCTGAAAAACTACAAAAGCTACAGGGAATTATACATTTTTGGAATCTTGTAAAATTTTGGTCGGAATAAATAAAAATAAAGAATAAAAATAAAAAATTAAACATAAAAATTGGCTATTGTTTTTTGGGGGGTGCTGGGGGCATAGTAATATTATTAATATTATATATATATATATATATATATAGTATATATATATATATATATAGTATAGTATATAGTATATAATATATATATATATATATATAATATTTATATATATAATATTGTAGGGGGCTAGAGCCGACGGGGAACACAGGGGGGGACGTTTTTCCATACCCCGTAGGGGAGGGGTCGGAGGAACCCCCTGCGCACCCAAATACCAAAGAGCCGGGGTTCCGGAGGAGACCCTCCCCGGAGGGGGGAAGTAGTCCTACCCCGTAGTTCCCCCGAAGGCCGAGAGACCCGACTCCCTGCCAACTCGGTGGCGGTATACCCTTGGGGTATTCTTAGTTAAAAAAAATAAAGCAAAATTTAATAGAAATCCTATTTATTTAACGAGTAACGCAGTAAAGGCTCTCTAAATAGGCCACTCTAAATCATATTACATAATTATTAACAATAATTTTTTATCTTATTTTTTTTTACATTTTCTATCCAAAATTTTACGAGGATCCCAAAAATGTTTTCTCTTCGCTGTAGCTATTGTAGTTTTTGAGATATAAATTTTTTTATTTTTTTTTAATTTTTTTTTTTACCACATTTCCGCACTAAAATTGGACCAGCCTTCCAGCAATGTATTCCTTTTCGCTGTAGCGTTGTAGTTTTGTAGATATGGATTGTGGCTCTTCTCTACGAGGGCTGACCTATATATATATATTATATATATTATAATATATATAAGTATATATATAGTATTATAATAATAAATATAGTTTGATATAAAGATATATGAAAATGGGATATAGTATATATATATATATATATATATATATATATAATATAATGTATATATATATATAATATATATATATATATATATCCAAAAGGCATGGGCACTTAATTCTATTTATACTTTAGCTTTTTGTTTCTTTTGTTAAATTTATTTTAATTGTTTAAATAAGCAAAAAATTCGTCTCCGAAGTTTGACTTTTAAATTTCCTAATATTTTGGGTCTCATTAATTCAACCTAATTTTCAAAATTTCCCTTGACGTTTAGACATTCATATATATAATATATAATATATATATTATATATATAAATTACAATAAGCAAATACAATAATTAATATATATAAATATATAGAGATCTATCTATAATATTATTATAGTATATAAAGTTACATGAAGTTTATATATTTATATATATATAATATATATAGTATATATATATATATATAGTATATATATATAGTATTATATATATATATATATATATATATATAATTAGTATATGATATATATATATATTATATAATTATAATAATTATATATTTATATATATATATATCATATATATATATATATTATATAGTATATATATTATATATATTATAATATATGATATATCATATCATATGACATATATATATATATATATATAATATATATATATATATATAAGAGACCTGCACGGGCAAGGACATTCCCGTAAGCCCATGTCCGTCCAGGCCTATAGGGCGGGTGTGGGCGATCGAATGATGTTTAATATTTTGATTAGTGGGTATGGGCGGGTCTAACCATGCTAACGCCGGGTATGGGAGAGATGTACGATGTTTAAAGAACACTATTAGTCAGTGTCGGACAAGGGTACGCTTAAGGACTACAACTTGTGTATTCAAGAACTTTGTGTTATATATATATATATATAATATATATATATATATAGTATATAATATAATATATATATATATATATATATAATATATATATATATATATAATAAATAAGTATATAATATATAATATATTATATATATATATACATATATATATTAGTAGTTAGTAGGATATATATATATATATATATATATAGTAATAATATATATATATATAGTATAATATAGTATATATATATATAATATATATTTAAAATATATATAATATATATACATAGTGTGTCTCTAAATAGATAGTGTATATATATATATATGATATATATATATATATATATATATATATATATTTTTAAATATATATATATATATATATAGTAGTTATAAAGTAATTATATATATAGTATATATATTATATATATAACTATATTAATATCTATATGATATTTTTATAAAAGTAGCTTGAGAATCAAATTGAGTTTATTAAAAATGATAAGGTTGACAAAAATAAACTGATATAGTATAATATATATATATATATATATAATATACTATATATATAATAGTATATATATATATATATAATAGATATTATATATATATATATATATATAATATATTATAGATAAATATGAATATAGGGTACTCCCTTGCTAATTCTTTTGAAGAGCAAAGCACCCTTATATAAGAGGAATGTAATTAGAAATCCTATTTGAAATGCTATTTTTATCACATAAGTAGAGATATTGCAATAAAAGAAGTAATAAACGTGCCCTTTTGTTGAGATACTCTCTCTTAGGCGAATTGGGTAGTCACAGCCCTTTCCAGCGCGTTTTCCACCACCCTATTTTTGTGCGAGGATTTGTGTTGGTGATTGAAATTTCGAGTCGCAGCCTTTTCCTTGAAGTTTATCTCTCTTGTCCGGGAGGATGTTCTGGAAGAGAGTACTTGAGTGAAGATTCTTCTGATTCTGAATAATTTGAATCTGACTGAAGAGTACTCAAAAGGACGACTTATATATATTTCAACTTTTGACTTATGCTAAAATTTTGCTCGGGCAAATCTTAGCAGCATAAGTAGGAACATAAATTAAAATTTTTACAAAGTTACAATGGAGTGCTACATTCTTCCTGCGCTAAGCACGGAGTGAGAAAGTATTGTTTATACATAATTTGATACAAGAAATGAATAACTAAAAATACATAGTTATTGAAGCTTGCAATGCCAAACATATCTAATTATGTCCGAAGAAATAAGTAGACATATAAACATTGAAGGCAAAACTAATATAGCAAGAAATGTAAATATTCAAATACGAGCATAACTGGTTAAATCCGAAGATCTAAAGCATATATAATCAAATATTTGAATACATAAAAAATACAATAATGTTATAATATACAGAAAATAAAAGGGGCATTTAAACATAAGCATATTGGGTTATATCCGTGTAGATATAACAAGCCATCCAGAGAACCATTTAAAAATACAGAAATATTGTATACATAGATTAATGGATATGAATTACAATTAAATTATTCACAATTAATTAAATAGGCCACATCGATCGAACTGTTGAATCCAGGGAAGGTCTAGTATAAGGCGTTTCTAATGTATCCATGATATGATCAATGCGCACGTAAATAGCTTTCAAAGCTGTAGTTACGAGAGAAACACTGCTTGACATATGTAGAGACGAAGTTCCTTGAAATGTAGGTCCTTTTTATTTGAAAAATTTCTTAATACATAAAAGGGAGAGGTCACAGAACCAATTTTAGAATTCGAAAGGAATCAAAGTTCGTAGTGGAATCCAAAAATGAATTTCTTTCTGCCCATAAATCCAAACTTAAAATGATTAAAGAAATCCATACCGTAAGGAAGTTACATATGTAGAGGCAAGTTGCTTGAAATTTAGGTCCTTTATTTTGAAAAATTTCTTCATACATAACAGGACGGTCCACAGAACCAATTTAGAATTCGAAAAAGAATCAAAGTTCGTAGTGGAAGTCCAATATGAGTTTCTGCCCATATCCAAACTTGATAATGAATGAAAGAAATCCATACGAATAAGGGAAGTTTGCTTGTCTAGCCGATGAATCTCGAGGACTGGATAGTTGTGAAAAGATGAAGGCCATAATCCAAAATTAAATGAAAATTGAAAGTTTCGTAGTTAAAGATATTGAGGTCATTTTCTCGAGTGTGTCTGATTGGGGATTTTGTTATTGTAGTTTTTTCTTTTTCTTCATTTTTTTTGGTTTTTCTTTAGTAATGCCGAAGGCATTGATTGAGTTCTGGTGTTCTACTTCGGGTTCCACCAATTATGTAGGGTTCTACTTGCTAAGTTCTTGAGCAGCAAGCACCCTATATAAGGCAGGATGGTAATTTGAAATCCATATGTGAAATGATATTTTTGTAATTCTAACCATAAGGTAGAGATATTCAATAAAAGTAAAGTACATAAAAGTCCTTCTGTTGAGATACTCTCTTCTTAGGCGAATTGGTAGTTACAGCCCTCCAGCGCGTTTTTCACCCTATTTTTGTGCGAGGAATTTGTGTTGTGATTGAAAATTTCGAGTCGCGAGCCTATCCTGAAGTTTATCGTCTCTTGCCGGGAGGAATTTTCTGGAGAGAGTATCTTTGAGTGAGAATTTTTCTTCTGATTCTTAAGTAATTTGAATCTGACTGAAGAGTATCAAAAGGACGAGCTTATGATGATATTTTTCACTTTGACTTATGCTCAAAATTTTGTCTCGCGGCAAATCTCAGCATGAAGTACGGAACATAAGATTAAAAGTTTTGTACCAAACTTAATTGGAGTGCTACATATATATTATATATTTATTTATGATATATATATATATATATATTATATGATATGATATTATATGTATATATATAATATATATAATGATTATATATATATTATATATAATAGTATATTTATATATATATATATAATAATAATAATAAAATAAAAAATATATATACTGTGGCGTACCATAGAATTTTTTTTTAGGGGGCAGACAATAAATCGTTATATATCAATATATATTTATATTATATTATATATATATGTATATATATATATATAGTATATATATATATATTATATAGGTTATATATATATAGTATATATATAATATAAATTTATAATATATATAGTATATAGTATATATATATATAGATATATATAGGTATATATTATTATATATATATATATTAATTATATATATATATGGTATATATATATAGTGATATATATATATATATATTATATAGGATATATATACTATATTAATATAGTAGGTAGTATATAAGGTATTTAGTGATGCGGGGACATAGGTATATATATATATAGTATATAGTATATATAGTATACTAGTATTTATATATATATATATATATATTATAGTATATATTATATAATATATATGAGTATATATATATATTATATATATAAGGTATATATTATTTGTAAAGGTAATTAACACGGCAATGTAGGGGGCTCGAGCGACGGGTAAGCGACAGGGGGGACGTTTTCCATACCCCCGTAGGGAGGTGTGGAGGAACCCCCGCGCCCAGCAGCCCGCAAATACCGAGAAGAGGGGGGGTTCCTGAGACCCCCTGGAGGGGGGGAAATAGTCCAACTCGTAGTTCCCCGGAAGGGCGAGAGACCGCCGACTCCTGCATTGGTGCGGTATACCCTTGGGGTATTCGTTAGTTAAAAAAAAACACAAAAGCAATTTAACTAGAAAGTCTATTATTTTACGAGTAACGTATAAAAATTCTCTAAAAAGGCTTTCTACTCATTTTGCCTTTTTAGCTCACCAAATACTTTTTTTTTTTTTTTTTTTTTTTTGACCCAAATCGTCATTGCCGAAGAATGGGTGATCTGAGATTTTTTTGCACTTATTGCATCTAATATATTTATTTGTTATTTTTTTTTTGTTATTTAAAAAATATATTTGACATATCTCATATAATTCTCCTGTTTTATTATATATTGCATTCTTGGAGAAAATGTAATAAAACATATTCGTTTCCTGTTATTTTTAAAAATATCGTCAGGTTTCATCTACGATTTAAGCTACGCCACGGTAATGGCTAGCCTA
This sequence comes from Trachelipus rathkii, assembly GCA_015478945.1. Taxonomy (NCBI): domain Eukaryota; kingdom Metazoa; phylum Arthropoda; class Malacostraca; order Isopoda; family Trachelipodidae; genus Trachelipus; species Trachelipus rathkii. The sequence goes on from JABUQX010060433.1 coordinate 26,861, forward strand.
CACTCAGCGATAACTAACAACAGTCAAGTAAATTAGATACTAAGGTTTAGAACCGAATGATATGTTTTATTCTCTATGGTGAAGTTTAAAAAAATGCGAAAAGAGGTTTTTTTTATAAATTATTTAAAAATAATAATGTCTATAGAAGGGAATAAATGTATGATCCCTCTAGAATAAAATAAATTCGCGACTAAATTTCCCATAAGCATTTTTTCGGAGTAGAGATCAAGGGGAATAGGCCAATTAATTTATATAGTATAATATAGTATATAGTATATATATATATATATATAATATATACGTATATATACTATATATATATATATATATTATATATATATATATAGTATATATAATATATATATTATATATTTATAGTATTTATATATTATATTTTAATATATATATAGTATTATAGTATAGTATATAGTAAGTATAGTATATTAATTTCTTCTTGAATCCATGATTCCATGTTAAAGGTATCATAGTATATAGTATATTTATATATATATATATTATATATATAGTATATATTAATAGTATAGTAGGCGTATATGATAGATATCATATAGTATAGTATATTATAGTATATAGTAATATGATAGGATATATATATATTATTAGTATATATATATATATT
>JABUQX010060433.1:30000-32684 GCA_015478945.1 Trachelipus rathkii
TATGTTAATTATAATTAAAAAATCACATTAATGCCTAGACAACATCTGAGTTTAAATTTTGGCGCGATATCCGCCATGATGTACAGGAAAGAACTATTGCTTATTTGTTAAAAAACATTTATTTGAATCATGTCGACACCAACTAGAAAAAATGCAATTTTATTTAGACAAAAAAGTCGGAATTAGAAGAAAGCGGATTTCTTGTAAATTTGGATGGTAAAGTTCAAAAGCCGCTGTTTCACATCATTCAGGCTGCCAACCTCTAGTGTACAGTTTAGTCTTAAGTAAAATTAATATTTTACTATATCAGAAATTAAGGAGATGTAACAAAATTATCACTCTACTCTGGCATTACTTTTTAATTTTTTTCAAATAAGCAATAGCAATGTTACTATATTATGTTGAGGAGCCACAAATAATCTTGTCATTTTTTTTTAATAAATAATTTGAATGTCATAATCTTGATATAATCTATAATAAGTTATTTCTCTCCCAGCAGACATAACACACAATGAAATATCGCTAATTTTGCGCAGTCAGATCTTATGAAGATTTTTTTCACAAGCTTGCTTAGTTGCGAGAAAACTCCGTCTGCCTTTTTTTCTCTTCCCATTTATGGTTGCGGGTGTATAAGGAACTTATTCGAAATGCACCTTCCCATATATGTTTGCAAGGCTATTTGGAATACGTTCCCCAAACGACCCCCCCCCAGAATAATATATATATATATATATATATATATATATATATATATATATATATAATATAGTATATATATATTATTATATATATAGTATATATATATATATATATATATATATATATATATGAGAATAAAAATAAAAAACACGACCAAATAGAAAAAAAATAACAAAAAAATAAATTGTAATAAAAGAAGAAACAAAGAAATGTCTGATGGAATGAAAAGCAAAATAAAATTAATATCTTTCATAGGATAAATGAAGAGAAATCCAGGCATCAAAATCAGAACGAAGACAATCAAGACAAACAAAAATGTTTCCTGAAACGTAAAAATAAATTAAATACTAAAATTAAAATCAAAAAAAGGGGATTTGGAAACCTCTTGTTTTATACGCTCCAAATTTCAATCCTTTTCGCCGGTCGATTTTTTTTTGTCTTATCTTGAGAAATAAATTACTAACCTCTCCTTCGAAGATTTGGGAGAGAGAGAGAAATGAGAGAGAGAGAGAAGGAGAGAGAGAGAGAAAAAGAGGAGAGAGAGAGAGAGAGAGAGAGAGAGAGAGAGAGAGAGAGAGAGAGATTGAACACTTTCCATTTTTTGATTGAAAACTATTCTCATTCTTTATTAATTTTGAGAGGGGAAAGAGGGAGGTAGAATGAAAAGGAGATTTAACAGTCAGAAAAAAATCTTTCCCTTTTTATTTGGTAATTTTTTTAAACATCATTTTATTTTATTAGTTTATTTTATTATTATTATTTATTATTATTATTATTATTATATTATTATTATTATTATTATTATTATTATTATTATTATTATTATTATTATTATTATTATTATTATTATTATTCATTTATTAGTAGTAGTAGTAGATAGTTGTAGTAGTAGTAGTAATAATGAATATAAGTAAAGAAGTATTGCAACAGCAATGGCATTTATAATAGACCTATAAATATGAATCGCAAATATGTGCAAAATAAAGTTTAGATAATAATAAGTAATAAGTAATAAAAAGTATGTTAATAATAATAATAATAAATATTTTAATAATAATAATAATAATAATATATAATAATAATGAATAATAATTAATAATAATGGAATACTAATGACAAATAGATTTTAATAATAATAACATTACAATAATAATAACAATAATAATAATAATAATAATAATAATAATAATAATAATAATAATAATAATAATAATAATAATAATAATAATAATAATAATAATAATAATAATAATAATAATAATAATATAAATAATAATAAATAATGTAATAATCAAATAAAATAATAAATAATAAATAATTAATAATAGGGGATTTTAATTACTGTTCTCCTACTAATTAGTTTGTGTTTATTGCAAATGAATATGATCAGGGATCAAAATCTCAAATTTAAACCACTAAATTAATTAATAATGGGTGGAATAAGCAAGTGATGTATTGAATTTTTAATTTGGTCTCTCTCTCTCTCTCTCTCTCTCTCTCCTCTCTCTCTCTCTCTCTCTCCTCCTCTCTCGTCTCTCTCTCTCTCTCTCCCTCTCTCTCTCTCGTCTCTCTCTCTTCTCTTCTCTCGTCGTCTTCTCATCTCTCCACATACCAGCACACACACACCTACTCACACACACTCTTTCCTCATTTTCTCTTTTCTTATATATATATATATATATATATATATATATATTATAGTATATATATATAATATACTATATATATATATATATATAAGATATTATATATATGATATATTATATATATATACTATAACTATATATTATATATATATTAGTTAATAATATATATATATATATATTATATATAATATAATATATATATATAATATATATATATATATTTATATATATATATATATATATATATATATTATATTATATATATATAATATATATATATATATAATATATATATTATATTATATATATTTATATATTCTATATATATAACTGACTCGT
>JABUQX010060434.1:0-30000 GCA_015478945.1 Trachelipus rathkii
GAAACACAAAACAAAAAAAAAAATTTGTGTTTATGTTAAACAAAATTATGACTCTGAATCCAAAATCAATAGATCACATAGATCAAAAGGCAATGATCAAATAGACATGAAGAAGGAGGGTAGAGGTTAATTTACTATTTACTGCTTAGGTATGTAAATGCAAATTTTTAATATAAACATAAAAAAAGTGCATAAAATGTTTAGTAAAAACAAAAGTTTAAAGAAAAAACCAAAACAAAAATAATAAATGTGTTAGACTAACAAACAAATGGCCTAACCAATAAATCAATAGACTCAAATAGATCAATATATCATAGAAGTGAGGATTTGGGTGTAGGGTTGAATTAACTAATACTTGATTTTACTGCTTTAGGTATGCACAAATCCAAGTTTTGTAAATAGATGTAGATGAAGAATAAATTTTACAAAATCAAAAAGTTAAAAAAGAAACAAAATTTCTTTTAGTTTTAGCTCCTTATTAAGATAAAATTAAAATAAAATTAGCAAAAATGTAAATAAATAAAAAAAATTAAAAACAAAAAATGTAATAAACTGTATAAAAAAAAAAAAAAAAAAAAAAAAAATTAGGAAATTAAATTGAATAAAAATAAAAATTTAAAAATTATACAAAATAAAAGTGAGTCTTTTTAATAAAAATATTTAAAGACTAAAAATGGATACCAATATAGTCATTAAAATAAAACAAATAACTCAAAGAAGTAAAAACACATAAAAAAACGTATATAAATAAATTGAATCAAAATTAAAATAAAAAAAATACCTCGAATATTAATACATAAAAAAAACGAAAAAAAAAAAATAGTTTTAAAAAATAAATTTAAATAAATTAATATAAAAAAAAAAATAAACAAAAAGTTTAAAAAATAAAAACTTATAAAAAAATTATGCTCAGAAAAATAAATGAATAAATATACATACAAAAATATATAGTACTTTATAAAAAACAAAGAGATTTCAAATTATAAATGTCATCTTCCAACATTTTAGAAAACGTCTACCCGCATTGCAACATGCAATGCATAATGACGACATTACATGTAGAACAAAGCCTTAATTTCTATTGTATTATAAATGAATCATTATACTCGCACCGCACCGCACCAGATCGTGCACCACACAACTTGCCGATGACTCAACTCTCCTCCATTCTTCCTTTATCTTCCTCTTTCTATCTTTTCCTTCCTCTTCCTCATTCTTCTTCTTCTTCTGTTTTGCATTCCATGCATTTTTTCAGTCGGACCCCCTCCGTTGGGGATCCCAGACACCCTTTACGAACTATAACTCATTTTCGAGATTCTACAGGTTCAATACATATATTTGATGTAAATATTGGACTAAACCGAACCTATTAACTCCCTGCCACCCACCCAGTTCCAGCACCGTTCCGATGCCAACTCCGACTCCTCGGACTCACCTTTTTCTTCCTCCCTACTCCTCTTCAGTCCCATCTTCCCCTTTTTCCGCATCTCCTTTCTCTTCCTCTGTTGCTATTCCATGGCAGTTCTTCCTTTTTCAAAGACCCCCTCCGCGGGGTCTCCGAGAACCCAACCGATCCCGATCGGTAATCCTTCTCCAACTCGACTCCTCGACCCGCCTCCAAATTTCAGCCTTCTACGATCAATTTAATTTTAGTGCTGGACCGTACGTTATCCTTGCTTTCGCCAATACGTATATATGATATATATATTATATAATAATATATATAATATAATATATATATATATAATATATTAAATAATATATATATTATATATAATTATTACTAATATATATAATATATATATAATAATATATAAGTAATATTTCAACACTATATATAATAAAATATATAATATATAGTAATATATATTATTATATATATAATAATAATTTATATATATCATAATATATTAATATATATATATAATATATATATTAATATATATTTATATTAAGTATATATAATATATACTAATAAATATACTATAATATATATATATATATATATTTTTCATTTAGTATTTACTTAATTTGTTTCCCTATTATTATCTTAAAAGTAAAATAATTAATTTATTATAATTTTAGTTATTTAAAAAATTTTTTTTATTGTTCAGAAAAAAAAACCTGCTTTGTTTCGTCTGATAGCAGTTCAGTAATAATAAATTCATTTACTAAAGCACTAAAAGTATATCGCCAATAAGGCAACAGACATCGCCGAATAGCAACATTGACCTCAATATTACCCTTTAACTACTATTACCATTTTAAATTAATTTGAAAAACATTATTTTTACATTATAAAATTTATTGATTTTCTAGTAGTCTAAACGTAATAACAATTTAAGGGCAATCGATAAAAGAAACAATAAAAATATATATTAAAACAAAACAAAACAAGAAGTTTTTAATCAAAAATAAAATATTTCTCTTCTAAACCGACTTACATTTTAAATAAAATCCTCTCTCTCTCTCTCTCTCTCTCTCTCTCTCTCTCTTCTCTCCTCTCTCTCCCTCTCTCCTCTTTTCCTCTCTCTCTCTCCCTAACCACACAGTAGTCCCAAGATTCTCCAAACTGTGCAAAAGAATTAAACACATCTGCATAATAATATATAACATCGAAAAAACACCCGTAAATATCAATAAAAGTAATAATAATGTTTAATAACAATAACTTCTTAACTCTCACTTTCTAGACCATACAGACACATTAAGAATATAAATTATATAAGTGCAAACTAGTACATAAACTTATTCAATGAGTTGGTGTAATAATAATAATATAATATCAATAATAATAATAAATAAGAATAATAAAATAATTAATAATTATAATAAATAATCAATATTATATAAATATAACTTATATAAATTAATAACTAATAATAAATAATAATAATAATAAATAAAGATAATAATAATAATTCACCTCCTTTCCAAAGATTACCTGCCAATTATAATAATAAGAATAATAAAGACAGACATAATAACAATAAATATAAAATAATAATAATAAATAATAATAATATAATAAATAATAAATAATATAATAACAAAATAATTAATAATTAAATAATTATAATATATTATATATAAAAAATAATTAAAAGTAATTATAAAGAATAAAATAAAATACAAATAGCAATAAATAAGTAATAATAAGAAAATAATAATAAACATTAATAATGAAATAAATGTATAAAAAATCAATATAAATCAATAATTTATAAATAATAAAGTATATTGGAATCAATAATAATAATAATATAGAATAATAATAAAATTATATTTAATTAAATAAATAAATATACAAATATATATAATAATTAATATATACTATATGAGATATACCAAATACACTAATAATAAATAAAAATACTACAAAGAATATATATAATAAATATATCAATATATAAATTATTTTACATATCTAAATAATAATAATAATATATACGAATAATAAAAGATATTCGTTATTCTAGGAAGAGATGATGTGACACTGCATGATGCATTAGATAATTGATACCATAAACAAGACAATTATATCAACTCCTGAGTCTTCCAACGAAATTTTCCCCGTCCCACAATTTTCACCTATTAACCCCATCTCAACATACTAATCGTATGCTGGTTCAATTAAAATCTTACTCACGTAGCAGGCCTTAGTTAATAACTGTATTATGGTAAATACTACTTATATCTAATATTTATATATATTTATATAATATTATTATAAGGAAATGTAGCAGAAATTATTTTGAACAATAACTGGGGGAAAGTGATAGCTCTTAAGTGTAATAAAATTACATCAGGTAATAAATAAATATTTAAAGAATATTAAAAGCTCTATTTTATATCATAATTACTAAATGAAGGCATATACATATTAGATCGTTGTATAGTAACAGATATAGCTAATATATACCATAATGTACACAAAAATATCTGTATTAGTATGATTTAATGCACAAATTAGATATATGGAAATTTAGAAGTATCATCATAGTAATAATATGCAAGATTTCACAGTTGTAGTTATTACTACCACCATATCTAATATATCTCTGTTAATATGTTTTATTGTTCAATAAATCAAAAAGTTAATATTAAATTTTCATCACAGAAACTTATAATATGCTAATAATTATATCATAATAAATGGCGAAGCGTCTTTATAGATAACTAACACAAGTTGATTTACTTGTTGTCTTGGCCTAAGAGAAGAAAGAGAAATGAGTGATCAAATATAGAATATTAATATCTATGGCACTCAAATGTTTCCCTTCAAAGGAAAGAAAAAAGTTTATACTAATAAAAGTAATATATAATAGAGTTATACTTCGATCACCCCACGTTATTTTGATGTTAGAGAACTTCACCCAGAAAAATCAACCGCACAGAGTTTTGCTCCTTATATATAACCAACATTATTCCCTATGAGTATAGGTAAACTGGTATACATACTGAATAATTGAATGTATGCTAATACTTAGTTGTACATAAGTAATTATATATTTACCCATTATAAAAAATATTTTAATAAACTGAAATAACTACTTTCTGTGAGTATAATAAAAACTAGAATTGCGAACTAATATATAATTCTCTCCGAGTGAGAAAGTCAGCCAGTTGATAATCTCAAATAGTTCTAAACGAGCCTTTAAATCGTATCTAAATAGGAAATGATATCCTGGAATTGGAAACAGCAGTTTCATATGCTAGAAGGGCCCGTGCCCGGTAATGCTACGTCCTCCTGCATAGAGAGTATACGTCAATTATACCATATATAGCACAGATCATCTTTTCCAACTCGCAAGCAGTTAAAAAATTTACTGTAAAAATAATTTAAATAAGTTACTACAGAGAGGAGGTGATAGGGTATTCTCTATTCCTAATGTACATACTCCTCTTTATAGCATGCCAGCTGTAAAAATCATAAGTGGGTTGTCCCCATGATTGAAGAAGAGTTGCGCTATATACTGACTTCCATATAATGGTAGTTAATATGAGAAATATGGACAGAGATATAGTATTAATAAATACAGTACATCTGTACAGATAAATTCAGATCACTCAGATATATTTACAGTACATTACTATCATCCTCTATATGAACAGTTTTTACCACGCACTATACAAAACTAATCTACAACAATATCACAGTTTTACATCATTCGCAACGTCAATATATGCAGATTAATTATACCACACATAATGCATTTGGACATATTATACAACCTCTGTTCACATTCGAATATATATATATTATCATATACAACAATTCACCTATCTATTAATCATAGTTATTTTGAACGATTCGAGGTTATTGGGTCAGCATCCTCTACTCCCAGCTATATGCATACCCTGATTTGATCCCTCTAAAAAGAATATTTTGGATAGGGTATCAATAACCAATTTTATCAGAGTGTAAACATAAACGAACAAATACAATGAGATATATTAATATAATTTTAAACATAACAGACAGTAACATCCATGAGAAACGCTGAGTACTTACTATATATTAAGTATACCCTAAGATGCCATGCATCAACTAATTAGATATAAGATATTATAAAGACTTGCAATTCATACATCCATCTCACTACGTATATGCCCGCTTACCCGGATAATGTAGATATTCCTTAATGAATGTAAAAACTTGAAAGTGAAATAAATGAGAGATAATTTATAAATAATACACTATAAGTGAGAAGACTTACCTATTTAAGTATATATGTACGTAAATCAGTGGATATATAGCTGTTATTATATTAATATTTTAAAATAATAAACTAATTAATCTGGATGCAAACTTGGCAAATGAATGAAGCAGGGCAGATCGTATTTGATGATGAAATAGTTAAAGGTATCAAAAATTGGGATTGATAGCTGATCTCTCACATAACTGCTAAGACAAGGACCTGTAAAAGGCTGGTAATAGATCAAATCATAGAGTAGCTTGTGTGTGCCAGCGCGACTTAGTTGAATTTTTACCATGCAAGATATAATACAGATCATTAAAATATCACAAGTAACGCCGATTCAAAAGCATTATGCTAAGAAAAAAATTAAATAATCCCAAAAAGATATGTCACATATAGTAATCTTCTTATAAAAGATCAACTTTGATCACTTTAAGGTACTTCTCTTACTACTTGTCTTATTCACATTTATATATAAAATATATAAAACACACGCCTATCCATATGCATTGATGAGCATAAAGGTTTACTAAGCAATCACATATATATATATATCACTCTATAAAAATCTTGTGCCCAATAATATAAATAACACATCAATTGTGCATATTCATAGATATCTTTTTACATTTGTATCCATTGTATTTTACTTAAGCAAATGGAGTTATTATATCATTTATAAAATACAGAGTAAAAAGAACCTCTACTGTCATATCTCTGACTTTTTCTTCTAATCTGTGTTAATTATGTATATGTTAATTATGTATTTTTCAATATATTCACATTTTACTAAAAGTGGCTTCCAAGTGATTTATCTGTAATGAAATCGAATAAAAGCTAAGCTCTCAGACATTTAAGTAAATACGATAAATTCTCTATAAGCTTTAAAATATATAGATATGTCTGTTATATAGTCATTATATATATCTATGAAAGCGTACACTTTTACAGGTTTCATTTACAAATATTTTTATCTTACAGGAAAGATGAAATCGATACTGATGAAACATATACCGGTCCAGATAAATATAAATATCAGTACTGATATAGCAACAAGTTAATATTGAGTTTACCTGAGAATATGTATAATATCTGATCTTTTATCCTGAACCAAATAATATTGAAGTAGATAGTTGATAAGCGGATTTTGAATCAAGGTATGGTAAATAGGTATATATATATGATTATGATATAAATAGTAAACTGATAGATAAGATGTAATATCAATGAGGTATGTCTGGTTAGGTGAAAGACTACATCCTACACCGATGCAAAGAGGATTATGTTGGGTAGTATGGTGAATCAACTGAGTGATATCACATTCGAAGAGTGCGAAGTGGAATCCAGAGAGAGTATTTAATATTTTGAGAGAGTATGAGTTGGTTCACTAGTGGTGATTCAAATATAAGGGGAGTGGACACGTAAATATCTATGGGGATGAAGAAGATAAAGTGTAAGTGAAAAACATTTGTTGATTAAAGATAGAGGGTAGAGAGACGAGCGTAGCTTGTACCCTATCTTAACAAAACCTGTGAAATGAGTAAAAAAAGTATCTCTAAACGCTGAAGTATATCACCTATGTATTCTCTACGCAACTCTGATAAAGGTGTTATGGCACATTACATTTATCGGAAATGATTGAAATATAGTTCTTCTAATGATGTAATTGATACCAGTTCTTTGTTTAGCTTACCTATGTATATACGTTATAATTTACAGATGACATCTTTAGGTATTACTTGTGGAAGATAATGGAAAGCCCTGTAAAAATATAGATATAAAAAGTCTAAATACTAACGAGTTGTCTACTTGCGGAGTACTGAAATATAAAGAAAGAGAGGAGAACAATGGCCCAATTAACCCAGGGTGGCCCTAAATCTAATCTGGATGCCGATTCAGATGAATGAATTTACAAAAAAAATGGTACAAGAAATAAAGACCGCAATCACTGTATGGAGGATGTGTTATAAGTTATTACAATTACATTTTCCGTAAACAAAGCGGCCTATAGTTGAAAGGTTTCCAATCGTACATTAAAGAACGCACTGCCATAGGTTATTTATCTATATATGGGTAAGAAAGAAGTATTAATAGCACTTTTTTTTAAAAAAAAAAATAAAGTATTAGTAAAATTTAGAATGTTTTCTATAGTTGAAGCTGAAGCGATCTAGCTGTGATTAATGTCGGTTGCTTGTTAAACGGGTATAGTTTGAGATACATGTGCGGTACCAAATGTACAACCAGTAGAGAAACAATAGCGACAACGTGGATTTTAGTGAGAATACTATAGACAAAACTAGAGTGCCAATGCCTGGAGGTGAAGAGAGAATGTCACAATGTCTGCGAGCAGTCTGAAAAAGACAGAAAACACATCGACATCGTTATGTTGGTTAACTTTTCGGGAGATTTAAAGTTATTAGTATGAACGGTAATGTTATAGGTTGCGGTATTGATTCTTCGAAGCAGAACCCACAAGCGTAAAAGGGTTTCACACAACGCACACTAGGATAGATCCGGTACGTCCCTTCGCACTCGGAAGTTATCTTTACCTAGATGCGACAATATCCGCCGGCATTTCTCCTGGTATTGCGACGGGTTTTCACTTAAAGGTATAAAGGGGCGGTAAGGCTGGGCTGTCTTGACTTATGTCATATTCTTTACTACTTTTCCTGTTCGGTGTGTGTTACCACACCTAACCCATATTGGTTACCAAAGAAGGATAAAAATAATAATAATTAATAAAATAATAATATAATAATAATAATAATAATAATCGATATAAAAATAGGTTAATATAAAGAGATAATTAGGTTAAAGGGTTTAACCTGAATGAATAGAAAGAATATTTAATAGAATAAGAAGTGTAGAGAAATAGATAAAAAAGGTTAAGGCTATTATATCAGTTTCATTATATATAACAAGTAATAAATATCATAAAAATAGTAAATAGCGATTTTAGTCCTAGAAATACTCTATAAACGAAATATAAAATATGAAAAAGAAATATTAGCAGGATGATTATTATTTGTTTAAAAGGAAAAAATAAGCAGTTAATTGTGAAATGGAGAGGGGATACCCTGCTAATTATTATAATACTTATATATTTAAAAAGCAAATATATAATTATAGAATATAATTATTAATCAGTGTCATTGAACTAATCATGTAAGGCGATAGATCCTAACTATTTTATTTAACTCTTACCCTTGCTTCAGCACTCTTTGGATTTAACATCCTGAAATAATAATAACTACTACTTGATTTTAATCAAAACTTTAATGAATCCTAATACAGACTTAAGAGAGGTAATAATATAACGAAGTAGAGAATTATTGTGAAAGTGATATTATAATATAATATAAATACGGTAAGACATATAAAATTTTCCTCACAATCTATTCTGTAAGATAGAATGTGTGTAATTTTCGAAAAGTTAATTCAATTATAAATTACAATGTATGTAAAAGATACTCGTGAATCTGCTCTAGATCTCACGATTGATTATACAAATAATAATAAACTTTACTTTTATGTTAAACCCATACCGTAAACATGAACCACACTACAAGGTTAATATGAAAATAATGAGAGTTCTATTATATCAATAGTCATGTTAATAACGTTCTCTTTGATATGTAGTAAATTATGTAGTATTTTAAGAACCCTAGAAAACTTGTAGTATGCCAGACAACAAATCAATAAATATAGAGTAATTAATTATCTTTTAAAGCTATCAATAAAAAGTATATAAGTAGTTAAAAACTGCATAGAGACCCGTGATTAATGTTTTTTTCCTGAAACGTATTCACCTCATTAGACTAATGCAGTAATATAACATATTATATCTGATTATAAACAGTTGATAATAATGTACTGATAGCGTAAAATTATAACTTACTGAATAGCATAGATATCTCACTACTATGTTGAAAAGGTAGAAGGATAAATTAATTACCTATTTTGCGAGAAATTTAACCTCCGAAATGACCCAGCTAAAAATCGAAGTGAATGTGGACAAGCAATGAAGAGCTAGATCGTACTATTTACCATGTACATTATCTTACATATATACTTATCAATAGTTCTTGAAGTAGTTGGAATAACATCCAATTACATTCCTATCAATATACAAATGTATATAATGCATGAAGATTAAAGTACTATGAAGAATTCCACTTTGATTCTAAGCAGAGATTATAAGTTTTCCTCAAGCATAGTAAAAGTTGATATAACATATTTCCTAAATGTTACTATTAATCTATGTACTACTGAATTTAATAAGATATCCTCATAAATTTTTATGAACTCTAAGAACGTCACTTGCATGATTGAATAAAAGGAGTAATATAGCAAGGAAATCCCTTCCCCTTTTATCATTTACGGAGGGCGCGCTTAATGTTAATGCAAAGTATTTCAATATTATAGAAAAGAAACAGATGCTATGAATATAATATTTACAGCGATAATCGTAAATAATAATATAAAGATAGGTTAGTATTATAAGTCAAGATATATATTTTTCATCTACTTACTGCCATTTCTACTCTCACAATGTAAAGATAGTATAAGAAAGATACTCCTGTAATAATGGACGACGAAAGGGTATTCAGAGGATCAAAAATGCAGAGGGGTATCGGCCTTGGTGTTTTTGCCCAAGCTCACGGGAGAAGTGCAAGGCCTACTCAGAAGGTGCTGTGAATTATATAGTGCTAAAAAAAGCTGTAAGAACAGTTTTGCGAGCTATTCAAATGATATTGCTGCAGGAAAATAATCCTCGTACAGCATCATTAAAAAGAGGTATTGCCGATGTTTCAGATGAAGATGTTGGACGATGTTAAGCGTAAAATAAGACGTAAAATGTCAGCCCAAGGTCGAGGGACCAGTAAGATTGGTCATAAAAAAAAAGGCTAAGCGGAAAAAAAACTCTAAAGAATAAAGATTTCTGTATTTGCTATTAATACTAATCCTGCTCCTTTTAACGTAGATTTCATTGTGTAATTTTATCAAGACTCTAATCATTATACTTTCAGTGACCGTACTTGCAAGATGCAGTTCCTTCATCCAAATTGACTATCTTTTTCATGAATCCTAATCAGATTAGTGCAATTAAGACCAATTTCATCAGCAGAAATCCTGTTCATTCAATTATCAACACCGATGTACCTTTAGAATTCAGCATCCCTTCTTTCATCCGATGACCACATAGTGTAAACAGAATCAAATTTCCTGTATACCTGTTTTAACCAGTTTGAAGTGCATCTTAATGGAACATCACTAGGAGCTTTAGCTGCAAATTATCTATAACGGAACGTTCACTAGTGGCGTCAGCGAGCTAATTATATCCTGTATGCAGAAGCTATATAGAACATTGTTATAATATTATTCAGGACGACGCTACGAGCAATCTCATCTCCAATCGATGGTGGCTTTTATCATGTTTCAAAAATGCAAGCTGCCACATCATAGGATAAATAGCAGCTAAAGTCATCAAATAAATTACTTATGAATTTTTACGCCCGAATAATGGCTATAATCTTGCTCTCAAGAAAGACTCCATTCATACATCTTAGATACTAAGAAATTTCATCAGCAGAAATACGCTGTCTGTTTGGTTTGAAATAGTTAAAAGCAAGCCTACTGCTACAGCTGTATGTCCAGAACCTTTTTTCAAACTGCTGGAGGCTTATTTCTATGTTAGAAAAGTGAAATTATCGCCACAGCAAGATCTCGGTTTTGAAACTTAATTTTCAGACAGCATATTAAAGGTCTTAAAGATGTGAAACCAAATATTTTATATTAATAATGACTAATATACGTATAATACAGTAACATTGTCAACGGTAATTTACCCCAGAAAGTAATAATAGGGATTGGTGGAACATGAAGCCTACTCCGGAATTATAAAAATCACCCAATAAATTCACACCTTTCGGACTTAGGGGTATCAGTTTACATTGTGAATGAATCTACCTCACGGACGTGAGTTATAAATTGTATATTACAAACGGAGACGATCTCTCTGTAGCTCGGCCTTTACGACTTCAATAGCCAATACTGTATCATATAATAGCGGTACAGGCTTAAATCTTGAAGAATTCGCAAAGAATAGTAATTGTAATTTATATGCCAATGATCTTACTGCAGACCTTTCAGCTTGTAACGCCTAACATTTAAACATTTTGAAAAAGGGCCCCTTAGGACTAAGTCTCTCTTTGGATCAAATTTCACTCACCCATCACTGTAGTGGGTCTATCTTGAGCATCCTCAACTCATTGAAATTGACAGAGTACGCAACTTACTTTTGAATTATTTAAGATGAATGAAGAGAAATAAAATCGGTGTTTAAAAATGAACCTCGCTTTTTAGGCGTGTTCGCTATTAACAAAATAAACTCTGTAAAGTTAGAGAAGGATACCTGCTTCATGTTCAATACATTGCCTCGTCAATCACCTCAACAGCACATCGAATGTCCGGTTATAGAGCAAAAAACGAAACTGTTCACATAATGAAATCTGCTGAAACTTAAAATTTATTATTTGAATAATCATTATATCACCTTATTTTTAAAATATAATAATGAAGTATAATATAAAAACTATGTGTTACCCTGTTCAACCCTTATATCTAATTTGTGTGGAGTCTATTGTATTTATTTCATTATATGCTTTTTAAAAAAAAGTACTGTGTTTAATAAACTTGTAAATAATTGATCCGCCTAAAAATTTTGTTTGGCAATGCTTTGGCATAGTTTTCGAATTACCTGGATAAAACCTTTAAGAATGAAAAAAACTGCCGATTTAATAGCCACTAGAAACTCGTATATGTAAAAGGTTTTTAATAATAATTTGTACGATTTTCATTAAAATAATAAGTTTAATATCAGACACTGCGTGTGTTTCTTACATTAATAAATTTTTAAAGTAATATTAAATAATTACTAAAAATAATAAAATAATAATAATAAATTAAAAAGTGATAAAACAAAATAAAAAATATAAATGAAAACATAATGTTTAATAAATATATGATAAGACAGTAAACAATGAGTTAAAAAGTAAAACGATTGAGTTAAAAGCAGAAAAACAGTAAAACAAAAGGCATACTAATCCCTTGGTTGCTAGGTAACACCTCTATTGATTTACTGATTACTGCTTTAAGGTATTTAAATGTTACATAACATATATGAGTAAAGCAGTGAAAGCATATGAGTAAAGCCAGTACAAACTATGAGTTAAAGCAGAAAAACAGTAAATAACAAAAGCTTAACTAAATCCGCTTTGGTGCCTTAGGTAACACCTCTATTGATTTACTGAGTTAAAAAGCCTTTAAGGTATGTAATGTTAATAAATATATGAGGTTTAAAGCAGTAAAACATATAGTTAAAGCAGTAAAGTACATGAGTTAAAGCATAAAGCAGTAAAAACAAAACATTAAACTTAAAAAATTTCCCTTTTTTCTGTGTTTGTATTAGGGAAACCCCAAAAACCTTTTTTTTGCTATGATTTACTGTTGACTGTATTTAAGGTACCCAGTTATATGTTTTCAATAAAATTTCGTACAATTTAGTAAAAATGAATGAAAAAGGTATATTTGAAAAGAAATTCTGAGAATAGTTTACATTGATATCAATATTTTTGTTCCAGCTGAAATATTGCGCCTGAGGTGCAACGCTGGCGGCGGTTTTACGCGGAAAGTATCGCTGGCGGGCCGCACGCGGCCGGCGGTTACTCGTATATTGCGCCGTGCGGGCCCACCGCGGTTTCGCTCTGACGGGGCTCACCTCGAATTACTATACTAGTCTAGTAATTTTCCACTGCTTGAGAAAACGTAATTTCTTGCTATTGGAACATACTAGATTCTCAATAAAAAATGTGATCCGAATTGACTACTCTCTAGACAAATACGTGAAAAATAGTTATAAATGCACGACTACAAAATACATTAGTGTGTTTTAGTACAGATAGAACAACTCATATAGATATTATCAAACGTCGAAGTTCTATGGAAGCAAACTCCTCGTAATTAGCCACACCGAAGTCGATTTTCCCCAACTACCTATTACTACATATGACAGGTTTAGAATATTAAAACTCAAATCTCTATAATTACAGAGACATTTACTCTAGAGAGACTCAGGGTAGCTATGACACAAAGCAGTTATCACAAAATAATCCCCGAGCAGATCACCATGTTTAAAGGTAAAAGTTGCATTTTAATAATTGACACGGCGCACGTATGTAAAGAACCCCATTGGACAGCACCTATTGTGTAGTACACTCACTTTGCACTTACCGTTTCTTATACCCGCGCACTCATGCTCTACTCACTTGCACTCTAAATAACCTGAGCACTAAAATTATTATAAATACTCATTATAATACAACTTATAAAATATATAAACAGTCACTAACTGATAGGATTTAAACTCCCTTATACATGATTTATGTGAGAATAACCGATTACAAATTATTATGATAACCTAATCAATAGTAATCTGAGAGCGCGTGCTACGAAGATAGTGAGCTGAGTCATCAAATGGCATAATCTATAGCGAGAAAGATGTGAGACACATATACTATAAATGAACAAACAAACACAAAGATTTGACGTCCATCAAAGTTATGAAGCCAAATCAATAGTATGACGTCTAATCAAAAAATCTACCATTATATATACATACACATAAAATAACAACTATAAGCATCATGCCATCTATTGATTTAACCCATGGAAATTAATCAAACTAAGCGGAGGTTTATGACAGAATAAAATTTGGAGTTCTCAAAATCTCCCCACTCATGGAAGAATACAATAAAATAGGGTTACTACCGAAAAAATTTAGGTATATGATACTAGCCGAATAAAATATTAATAGTGAGATGGCTCAAAAATATAATTATATAGGGATATGAGTGAACACATGAGAATTAAAACCCAGAAGACACTAATCTGACAAGAATAATTGGAAGTAGAGATGTATAATATCACGAGATTATTCATAGAGTGTTTAAGAGATAAAAAAAAAATTTGTGACGAGTATGCGCTACAAAATCAGTGTGACGTAAGCCTAAGAGCCTCGGAATACCCTGCCCTGAGCCTGAATTCGCTTATACAAAAGTGTAATAGTTATTATTTATATATATATATATATATATACTATAATATATATATATATTACGTATATAATATATATATATTGTTTTGTGTATATAGATATTTCCATTTATTTATTATAATATGCAATTTATTGAGCTTGTGAAAGAAGTTCTGCTCCTGACTTAGGAAGTCATAAAATCATGATTAGATTCGTCAAGTTCTCTTCTCTTTGATTGGAAAAGTTAGGACATAATATTCCACTAGCCTCAAATTCTGCACAAATTTGATCAAACGAATTGCTTTCAGAGCAACAACCCATTTCAATCTTTCTAAGTAAAGGAGATTACTTTGGCTTTCTTTATAGTTTGTTGAAGAAAGACACAATTTTGTTTTTATTAAAGAACGGTAAATCTAAACTTTCACTTACATAAGAAGGTGACTGAGTTATTGGTAAGCTTTCATCATGAGGAAAGGGAGCTACTGATGAGGGTATATCCGGATATGAAAGAGCTTGTCTTCCTCTAGCTCCTTTGTACTTTGTAACATCCACCATACAGAAGTAGTAATCATTTTTGTGAGCTTTTTGCTCTCTCCATATTTTGGGAATAGGAAAAAGCATTGATTTTCGTTTCTATCTTAGCCATCCTTCGAGAATAGATTTACAACTTCCACATGTAATATGTGGAGCCCAAGGCTTGCCTTGGTCAACTATATAATCATTCCAAAGCAAAGCCATTATGCTGTCCACTATTTAGTTCCCGTCATTATTTTGGTGGAATATGCTTGGGACCAACATAGTGTTCACAAACATAGTAGCAAAATCCGTCCATGAAATTTTACATTGTCTAGATTTCTTTTTTTACAATTTGAATACTATAAATACTAGCAATTCTGAACAGAATCTGAATAAGTAATAACGATACGATTTTCAGTTGATAGTTTTATTAAGTAATTTTAGAATTCTGTCATTATATATTAAATTATTCCTACACACTTATGTTCAATATTTATATATATATAGTTTATATATTATATTATATCTTTATTATCTATCATCTAAGGCTTCTATTATTATATACTATTATTAATATTATATTTCATCTATATGCTATTACAGTTATCTCTTTATATTTTATTATCAGGTTTTTACTATTATTATATTATATTTATTACTATATATTGTATATTATTATTAATATATAATATAATATATATATTATTATATCTATATCTATATAATATATATAATAGGTTATGAAAAAGGATTATAATAGTTTAATATTTTATTAATTTTATCAGTATATTGAATAGTTGATATTGAGATGATAAAAATCTAATAATATTATTTATATTATTTATATATTATTTTCTATATCATTATATCTATATTTTATATTATATATATTATATCCTTAATTAATATATTAATTTTCATTTTTCTAATAATAATGATAGTTATATTATTATAGATACACTATCCGCTTACCTTTTCCTAATACAACAATGTCAGGTATAACGGGTAGCTCTTTACAGGTATACACCTTGTCTCACTCCTGGTTTTAAAATTAAATCCGTAAAATATATCATGTGAAAATTTAATAATAATTTGGCTAAACTTCTTTAAAAGTTCACTATCAATCTTTCAGAGATATTAACATTTTGAACACGTAAATTATTGATCAATAGTTCAAATTTATATCGCATATAAGGCTCTGGGAAAGATATTATGCCTAAATAATGGCGAGGTAACTGAATCCATAAATAATGCATTTTTCGTGAAATTTCACGTACGTTTACAACAATTAGTTGAGTACGATAAAATAAAATTTTTGAAGTATCGAACAATTTATTTTTTTAAGAATTAATTTATATATTGTATAAACAAAACTCAAACGATAATAATATTAATTATATTTTTTTATTCTTACTGATTATTTGATATGGTTTATTTTTTCATATTTATTATAATAGATAAATACCAAAAGTTAATATTATTTATTTATTTTATACTTATTATACTTTTTAATATTATTTAAATTAATATTATAATTATCTATTAATTATATTATTATTTTTATATCTTTATTAATATATCTAATTATATCGGAGTCATATTTTATTTTTCTAAAATTGACGTTTAAATACTTAAAATCTATGATATTTTTTTTATATGTAATTATATCCTTAATTAATAAATTAATGGACGTCTCCTTTTCAGCAACATATACTCAATATATTAATTATTTATTATATATTATTATCTATATATTTTAGTATATATTATTATCTTTTATCTATTATATATATATATATATTTATATATATATATTATGTTTCTTACTTGTATCTATATCTATAGTAATCTGTTATTATATACAGAACTAGCGTACGATATTGGTCTATTCATATGTATTCGGGGTTATCATATGTTTTTCTTTATTTATATATATATTATATATATATTATTATATATTTATTTATTTTATCCTTATATTATATTATATCTATATTATCTATTATTATATATATAATTTATTTATTATATTATATATTTCTATATTACATTATATCTAATTATTAATATATAATTATATTTTTATTTATATTATATATATTCTTTTTCTATTATATATATTATACTTATATTATATTTTATATATTTATACTATATATTAATATTATATATAATATTTATATATATTATTATTTTTTTTTTTACTTAATTTTATTAATATATCATATTATTATTTATTATCTATTATTATATTACTATTATTACCTTATCTCTATATATTATTTTTTATTTCTTATTCTATTAATTGATGATAATTAATTTATATATGTATTATATAATTTTTTTGATGTATATATAATTTAATGATCTTATATATTATATATAATACTTCTTTATATCTCTATATATTTATTATATTTATTATTATCTTATATATATATTATATATATTTATATATATTTTATATATATATATTAATTTAATTCGTATATATTTTTATATTTTATTTATATCATAGTCATGAAACTAAATCTTAGATCTTTTTATGTTAAATACTGATTAATTAAAAATGCCTTGGAATCGTCTCCTTTCAGCAATATATATTATCAATATATATATATATATAATATATTCTATCTTATTATATATTATATATTTATAATTTATCTTAATTATATACTATTTTATTATATATATTAATATTAATTATTATTATATATATATATTATTACTATATCTTCATAGGTACGTTTTTTCCTGTACTATATATAAATATATTTATAATATATTATTCTCATATATATATTATTTTATAATATATATATATATATGTGGTAGCCCTATGTCTTTATCCTTATGCTACGTATACCTATTAAATCAGAGTGGTGACTGATTATAATCATTTCATCACCCCTCTGGCCTGTCCGGTCATTTTTTTTCACTTAGGAAACGCTAGTTTCCCATTTTCTTAGTTTATATAGAATAGCGTTCGTTTGTTAACTTGATTGGTTTATTATATATAATTTATTGTAATACTGTGGATCACTTATCACAATATGATATGATACTCCTCTATTGATAGTGATTATAATTATTCTAATATATATATAATATACAGTAACCTGTTCATTCTCGTGTTTTTAGTTAGAGTTTTCCTAATATTTCACAATGTGACTTAGGATTTTGGGGGTATAGTACCTACATATGGGGAGTGGTCGGTTATAACTACCTTGATAATTTTCATTTTTTATATTTAATATGGCAATATTTGATTTTTTCATTATATGGACGATAAAATCTCAATCTACTTCGTCTATGTTTTTTATGTAAAATCTTAATTAAAAATCCAAGAGGTTCCTTTCAGCAATATTATAAATATAAATTAATGCACGTTGTCATATATGGTGTTATTGCTTTTTAGGTATAGTAATTATTTTTTTCGGCAGTTCTAATCGAGAGTCTTTATAGTCTTGAGTTACGTGAGTGTTAGATTGTGTTACTCATGCTGGTTGTGTGTTAAGTGGATCGCTGAGATATTATTAGGTTAGCTTACTATAGTATTTTATTGGGATTATATCATGTTCTTTCTGATCGCTACGTAAGTTTTGTAGGCTTAGTACTTTTTTACGATACCTGGTCGATGCATATTATGTATATATAGCTCATTAATTATAGTATTTATTGTTATATTATTTTGATGTTATTTTTATATTGTTATTTTTTATCATTTTTTAATTATTATTTTATATATTTTAATTCTTCTTCTTTTCTTTTTTTTATTTATTTAAGTATATTTATTTCAATTATTTTTTATTTTTTCTTTACTTATCTTTTATATCTTTATATTATTTTTTTATTTTATTCTTTTCTTATATTATATCTTTATATATTATTATTTTATTTACAACTTTTTATGAGAGAATTTCAAGAATATCATTATTTCTCTTATTATATCTTATATATTATATCTATATATCTATCTCTTTTTCTTACTTAATATATATATATTTATATCTCTATATATTATTAATATTATACTCTATTATATATATTACTCTATCTATTATATATATTTATATATATTATATAATTTATTCTCTTCATCTTTTCTCTCTTACCTCTCTCTATTCCTGGCATGATTGTATTCATATTATTATTATATTATTCTATTTATTATGATTATTATCTCTATCATCTTATAATATAATTATTAAATATATTATCATTTAATCTATATATTATCTATATATTATATATTCATCTATTATTATCTATATCATTTATGTATTAAGTATATTCTATCGTTCTATTCATCCTAGACTAATGCTTTTGAATATACTGACTGTAGTCTTTTTGTTATATATAGCTATATACTTTTTATTTATTTATTAAATATATATATTATAATATATTATTATTATTTATTTTTTATCATCTACATTTTTGTTTTTTATTTTTTTTTTTATTCTACTACATTATTATATATATTAATTATATATATAATCATTATTTCGGCTTCCTAAATTCTACTTTTTTACGATTATATATATATATTATATATAATAATTGACGTGTTTTTTTTATACTTTGGTTCTTATGGCATTATTTTTGTGCTTGCGAGGGTAAGCATCCCGGTTGTATTAGATCATTGACTTTCCTGTGATTAATGAGTATGTAGATATCCGGTACGGAGTGGATGATGTTGAGAGTTAGTAGTGACAGTGAAGAGCATGAGTAGAGAGAGAGTGCAGGAGAGAGTGTAGGAGACGTAGATGCCCCATGTGAGTGAATGGAGAGAGATAGTGCTCGATGTGTATCTCACAGACGCCTCCACGCAACTAAGAATAGATGCTGGTCCTCTATGCTCACGGCATCAGGAATGATTCTTGTGGTGCAGTTACACCATCGTTTTCTGAACGTCAATCTAAACTTTCGGGGTGGAGCCATGTTCTCGTGAAAGTTGCATTCTCAGGTGCCCTGTGATTTGCCAAGTATATGAGTTGAATGTTGGTAGACCCCTGTGTGTATTTCTGACAGGCGATACGCTGTGTAACAATGCTTGTTTGGCGTCGGATTGGATCTAGGGTTAAACCGTGATAATGGTGCTATTGTCTACATAGGTGAGATGTCAGAGGATAAATGCTGATAATGATATAAAGTCTTGTGTCGCGGCGCAGTGTGTCAGATTTTCTAGGAGAACGGTGGAATGTATTAATGCGCGTATACGTTACAAAGTTGTGTTATGGTTTCAATGGGGAGGACTGTTAATGTACCTCTACTCTTTTGTTCTGGCTTTCAAGGTCATATCTTGTAGACCTTATATCACGCCCCGCCTGATAGTTACTTTTCGAGTCTTATATGTTTTCTAAACTGTTTGCTGATGGGGTCGGCTACTTGTCTCCGCAGCTTCTCGGTTCCACCTATGAATTCTGTAAACCTTTCGTGTTGATGAAGGAGCATGTTAACTAAATCCACTCCCGCAGGAGGAGCCGCCCGAGTGGATACTAAGTATTTATAACTAAGCAGTTTGGTTGTATCATATATATATACGTTTCATATGTATCATATATAGCTTTTTGATTAAATATTGTGAATAGGCTTTGTGTAATGGGTGGAATCGTTATAGAGAGAGTTATTACGTTATGCTTAACAAGCTTTCATATTAAGGTCATATTATATTAGCTGAGTTATTAGTTTAAGTGTTGATCATTTAGTTAGTGTTTTATAATAACTATAGTGTTCGCCGCTGGTATATATATACAGTTATATTACGATATGATGAGCTCTGGATTTTATGTTGCCTTTTATATTGTCACCTTTGTTTTCTATTTGTTCGCTGTTCCGTGATCTCATTTTGCCGCCTTCTGTTCGTTTTGGTGGCATGGTGTGTTCGTGTCGTGGTTATGGAGTGGCGCTTTGCGTGCTATGTTTTCCGGCCGCTCTTTCGCCTTTCCTCCCGTAGTGATGTTCTCTGGATTGGCTTGTGCGCGTCTTTCCTTGCTAGGTAGGTATTTTGTATTCGCTTTTTAGCTTATAGATTATTTAGCGTAAGAGTCTCACTTATACGGGCTCTCAATTTATTTAAAGAAGATTTACCCGTCTATATGACTCATTTTTCCGGATATCATCAGAGATCGGTCTGAGAAAACTTGATCCTATACATTTATTATGGTAATCAGTGCTGGTGAAGTGGAGAATTGTTGCATTGGATCGTATGCTATAATTAAAAAATTGTTTTCTTTTTGTTGACTTCTTCTTTTTTTTATGTCTTCTTGTTTTTCTTTACTATCTCTCATATCTCATAACGATGCATGGGTGAGTTGTAGGGAGGAACTGAAATAACATAATATTGTGGATATGTAGCGTTAGTAAACTACAGTTGCATTTATACTTTTGAGGGGGTCGTGATGGCGAGAACGTGTAGGCAGAGCTTAGTGTGTGATTTCTTTCGCATGCGGCTTGTGGTCGGCGTGAGCGTGGGCGGGGCGGACGCTTTCTTCTCCACTCATTACATTCGTTCTCCCCCGCATCTCTCGTCGGCGTGATCGGCGGCTGTTCCGTGGAACCCGCCACGCGATTTACACTATAAAGTTACCTAGGATGAGCTGGGTGTGGTGTTTCGTGTGATTACTCGCTACCTCTCTGGTATGTGCGGTGTGGCAAATACGTCCTATTCCTTTGTTTCCGTCGTCCCCTCTACGGCCGGTTTCGTAGTGATGTACCAGTCCGACAGTCTTCTTGTCATTTCTCTTTTGCCGGCTTTTACGGCATCTGGGGTATTCTTTGTTAGTTACAAAAAACAGATATAAAATCTATTTGTCATACATATTTCGATATAGCTAGTATGTTCTAAATACCACTGTTTTATTTAGTCGGTGCTTTCTCCGTTGTACTTCATCCGCTTGTTTTGTGGAGATGATACGAAAAAGTAAAATGTCAATTGCACTCAACGTTATAAGAGAGATGATTATGCTGTTTTTTTTTTTTTCTGTCACTTGTTCTTTCACTCGAAACAGGTCATGTTTTGATACGCTTGATGCATGACTGTTATGTATTGTGTCTTGTCTGTCTCTTGTACTCAACATCTATGTTTTCTTGAAGATTATGTCTGTGTTTTAGATCAGTTGACGGCTAACATGTTCTCTTTAGTTTTCACCGATGGCACCTAGTTTATGATGCGCTTTTCCGCGTGTTTAGTATTAGGTTTTATGTATATACCCTGAACATTTTGCTTGAGTATTGCTATGTATTTTTCAGGAAGTTATTTTGTTATTATATCTACTTATTTAATACCATATTCTATTATTCGCCCGTAGTTTTAGATGCGGTACTAGTTTATGGAAGCACTTAGTCTTAGCAGTTTTTAAATTGATGCCCTTAATTCACTTTCCCGATCATTTCACTCAGCGTGCGCCCATTGTGCCTTTTGCGCTTAGTAGACTTATTATGGTATTTAGGTACGCTAGTCAGCCCATTATCATTCTGGGTTCTATATAATATATATATATATAGCTTATACCTGCCCTCTCATACCTTAGTTTGGTTAGTTTTTCTCCTATTGATTCATTTTTTATTTATCTTGTATTATTGTGATTATCTTATTCCTATCAATTCATTTATGTGTTAGTTATTTATTATATTATCTAATGTATTATTGATCTGTCATTTTCGTATTGTTTTATTGAGTTATTCTTTGTCACTATTTATTATTATTCGATTCATATTTGCTCGCGCTTTTTGTGCGCTCTGTGCCTGTTTAGGAGTAGTGGGAGTGCGGAGTCTTGTGGGCTGTCGGTATGTCGTTGGAGTCGTGGGGCACACTTTTCCGAAACGTGATATCGGAAGTGTTCGTAGTTTCGTGTCAACGTCCGTGTAAAGATGTCATGTCGCAATGTGAACGGTGCTTGTACTCTGGCTAGTTTGGGCAATCGGCACGAAATTCGCTTGACGTGAGACCGACCGTGTGTGGCGTCCTCCAGGCGTGAGAACTCAGGTAGCTTTTCGCCGTGAGTACTTCCGGAAGTATCGTATATATTTTGTTCTTTGTCGCTGTATGGTACTTATGTTGGAGTCTTGTTAATAGCTTGATTATTATCTTATTTTATGTTTTCCTTCATGATTTTTTTATTATATTTTATATGTTTACCTTATTATTATTTATTATTTCATTATCGTAGTGATTATTATTGTGTTTATTTATTTATTATTATTTTATTATTTTATTTCTAAATTGTGTATTTTTAATTTAGTTTAGTTTAGAAAAATTTTGTGGTTATTTTTTTTTTATTTTTTTATATTGATGAAAGCATTTTGTAAAGTGAATAATATCTTATCTAAGTAATTAAAGATCACAATCTGAACATCTGCGGATTAGAATAATAAAATATTTTTGCATTATATATTATTTTATATGGTTGATACTTGTGTTTACCGAAATCTGTGTTAATATATAAGTCTATTGCTTGTCATGTATTGCGTTCGTTCTTTTGCGCAGGTTCTGTCCTGGTTAGCTATAGATGTACTTGCGTGAAGTGTTTAATTATTTTGATCTTTATGTGCCGCGTGATATCGCGTGCGGAATTAGTTATTTTTTAACATCCATTTATTCGCCCGGTCGGATGCTGTGTGATAGTTAAGTGACTTTTTTTTGCATGCACTCACCGTCCTTTTTATTCATCTTCGACTGTGATTGTGAGTTCGATCGAGTGATATTTTTACGAGGCTGTGATGCACGCAGTGAACGTTATTACTTTTTTCGCGCGGCGGCGTGTCATATAGGTGATTAGTGATTACGTTTTACATACATAGTGGTTAATTATATACTTCTGTGAATGATTCATCGGGTAGTAATATTAATTTATCTGTTTAATTAATATACCTATTATATTTTTATATTATAATATAATATATATCTGTAATATATTGTTCAAGTATTACTAATACTAATATTACTAGTAAATCATACGTCTCAGCAGTATATTAGCCCATACTATTAATGATTTTAAGAGAAAGGAGCTATATACACTCTATACTCATACGCATATGTACGTATAATATATATATTATCGCGGTTCATGCGTGATGCTTAGGTACAGAGTAGATTATTTTTTATGTTATATTTCATTGAATGTAAGAAAAAAAATCATAGATATATAAATTTTGATAAAATAATGTCATTGGATGATGATATTTTGAGAATCTTGAACGCGCCGTATATAGTTATATTAGTATATTATATTATTATCGTTATATTATATTACCTTTGATATTGACTTCATATTATTTTACTGAACTCTTAAGAGCAGCTAAGATTATTAATATACCCTGGTAGTATAGGAATACGATTGAGCGATACCTAGTATAGCTTATGTATTAAGGTATAATAATTTTGGGTGTTTTTTATATATATATATGCTATCTAGTTATCTTGGTTGTGTTATCCTTATAATAATAATAGTATTGGGCACAAGTTTTATTTCTTATGTTATTTATTTTTATATATATATCTATATATACTATTAATATTAATTATTCTTATATATATACTTAGTATACCTGAAAAAAAATGTTATATAATTGGGTTATGGTATTACATATCGAATCAGTTGGAATGTTGTCAAGCAAATCTTCAGGTATCACGTATAGAGTTTTCCTTCTGCTTGCGGTGTGCTTATTATTTTAATGGGGATGATACTGGCGATGTGCCGACAGAGACTTCAGCATACCCTGGTCCTCGTGTGTCCTCTCCTTCTTGCTTGCTATAATCCTTGGATCAAGTGGCTTAAGTTGACTAGGTTATATTGGGGCGGCCGGTGAGTTAATAGTATGATTATGGATTCCTCTTCACATCCATGGTGAACGAGTATTTGTGTATAAGACCCTAATGGAACGGCAGAAGATAATGGGGCTATAGCTTTTCTGAATGTAACTTACTCAGTGTCATGAAAAAACCCTATGTCTTTTTTCTATTTCTTTTTTTTTTTATTATTTTTTTTTTTTTTTTTCTTTTTTATCTTTTTTTTTTTCTCTTTTTTTTTTTTTTTTTTTTTTTTTTTTCTCTCTCTTTCGTTATTCAATCCTTTTTGTGTGCTTCGTTCGGTTTTTGCTTCCCTGGATTTCTCTTGTTGTTTGCGTTCTGTCGTTATTTTGGGTGTCGTTGGTGTTTTTTGTCTTGGGTGGCGTTTTTCTAGGTTTTTTTTTTTTTTTTTCTTCTTATTATTCTTCTTTTCTTCCTTTATTCTTTCTTATTTTTTTTTCCTATTTTTTATTATTTATTTTTTTAATGATTTTATTTTTGCTGAATTGTTGCATTCTTTTATAACGGAGGTTTTGGTATGAGCTTGGGTATGTTTTTTTTCTTCTTATGTTTCTTTTTTTTTTTTTTAATTTTTTTTTTCTCTTCCTTTTTTTACTTACTTTTTTTTTTTTTCCGGTTATTTGTGTTCTTTTTTATTCTGTTTTTTCGGTTTGTGTTGTTGCTATTTTCTCTACATTACTGTGAATATTTTTTTTGTGCATCCCTTTAAAAAGAATGAGTTAAGTCTGTATTAAATTTTTGGCTGAGTGTTTCACTTATGCTATTTTTTTCGGGTAGTTGATTCTTACTTTTTGCAATTTTTTCCTTGCTTCGGCCTTAAGTTGTACGGTATCAGGTCGTGGATGTAGTCTTCTTTGTTTGTTTTACATTTGGGTAACGGTTGGGACTATCTATTATTATTTTTTCCTTTTTTTTTTTTTTTTTTTATATCTCTTTTTTCTTTTTTTTTTTTTTTTTTTTTTTTTTTTTTTTTTTTTTTTTTTTTTTTTTTTTTTTTTTTTTTTTTTTTTTTTTTTTTTTTTTTTCTTGTTTTTGGTTTAGTCGTCCATTGTAGATTCGTCACTATTTTTGGTTGGGTTTGTTTACGTTTCTTTGTACTTTCGTTCATTCTGTGTTTTGCTTTTCTTTTGAATGTAATTGTAGATGGTTCGATTTTTTTTTGTTTCCCTTCTTTAATACTTTTTTATTATCTTATTTATCTTTTTTTTTTCTTCTTCAATAATTTATATCTTTCATTTTTTTTTTTCATTTTTCTTCTTTTTTATTTCCTTTTTTTCTTCTTTTTTTTTTTCTTTTTTTTTCTTCTTATCTTTTCTTCTATTTTCTTTTTTTTGGTTTCGTTACACTTTTGGGCATTTTTACTTATTTTGTCATTTTTCGCTGCTTATGCTACTCGTCCTCTTTTTTTCTGTTTCTTGTATTTTCTTCTCATATTCCATTACTACGGCTTTACTCTCGCCCGCTTTGAGGCACTGGGTTCCTGGGGGGACGTTTTCGATCTTTGGTGGTTCTGGTTTTTTTTTTATTTCTGGTCCCCTTCCTCCTTTTTACCTTTGGTTTATTTGTGGTCTTTTTTCTATCCATTTTTTTTATTGTCTTTTTTCTCCTTTTTCTTATTTGTAAACTCTTAGGTTGACCCAAAACAAGCGTATCTTTTCTCTTTTTCTCATCTTTTTTCTTACTGTTGTTGTCATGTCACTGTTTGCCTCTCTTTTTTCCGGTCGTCTTTTTCGTGCGTTGTGGGTATTTTTTCTGCCGCCCTCCGGGGCCTTTGATTCTCTGTTGGCTGGTTCGTTTTCTCTTCGTTCTTTTTTCTTCTTTTTTATCTTTTCTTATTATCTTTCTTTTTTCTCTTTTCTTTTCTTTCTTTTTCTCTTATTTTTATTTTTTTCTTTTCTTTTTTTATTTTTTTTTCTTTTTTATATTTTCTTTTCTTCTTTTCTTATTATCTTTTATTCTCTTTTCTCTTTTTTTATCTTTGTTTCTTTATCTTTTTATATCTTTTTTTTTCTTTTTCTCTCTTTTCTCTCTATTCCCTTTTCCTTTCATTTTTATTCATTTTCTGTTTTCATGTTGTTTTTTTTTTTTTTCCTTCTCTTTATCTTTTTTTCTTCTTTTCTTCTCCTTTTTCTTGGCTTCTAGTATGATTCTCTATCGTTTGGCGGTTGGTTCGCTTTTTTATTTTGGTCCGCACATTTTTGATTTGTTGTTTTTTTTTGTAATTTTTTGCGTTTCACACGCTCACGTTAATTAACAAATAAATACATTGATTTTGTTTATTTATCTTCCTTCTTTGTTGGTTATTCAAAATTATTTGACTACCTAGATCTAAATTTGTTTCTTATTCTTTTTTTGTCTTTTTTTGGTGCTTTTTTTTTCTTTTTCTTTTTTTAATATTTTTTTTTTTTTCTTCTTTCTATTTTCTTCTTTCTTTTTTCTTTTTTCTCTTATTCTCTCTTTTGTTCTTTTTCTTTCTTCTTTATCTTCTTTTCTTTCTCTTTCTTCTTTATCTTTCTCTATTTCTCTTTTTTTCTTTCTTTTTTTTTTCTTTTATCTTTTTTTTGTCTTTTTATTTTCTTCTTTTTATTTTCTTTTCTTTTCTTTCTTTATTCTTTTCTATTATTTCTGTTTACCTTTACTTAATTATTCTATTTTTCCCCTTTTTATTCTTCTTCTTTTTTTTTTGCTGGAGGATATTAAAACACTAATAGTTTCCATCATTTTTATCATGCTTTACTTTTGTTTTTTTTTTTTTTTTTTTTGATTCTTTCGCTTTTTCTTTTTCTTTTTGGGCTTCGCGCGGAAGGGGGTTCAGTTCGTGTTTTTGGGTCGGGTTTATTTTTTTTTCTCAGGTTGGTGAACCCAGTGCGGAGTGGGTTTTGTCCGGGTGGGCGGGGGGGTCCTTCGGGTGGTCTCCGGCGTTTTGGTCTTTGTTCGGGGGTTCTGCTTCGGGTCTGAACGTTTTGTCGTCGGCTCGGCCTCATTTGGTGGCACTAATTTTTTTTTTCCATTTGCCCGCAATCCTCTCCCACACCTTTTTTTTTGGGGTCGAAGCGGGGGGCGGGGGGGGCGTTTTCGGGGTGGTGGGTGGCCCCGCCGCGGGTGGTTCGGCGCTGGCGGGGGGGTTGTTCCGTGTCGGGTGGCGGCGCGGCTTGCCTCTTTGGGTTTTCTTCGGGTTGTTTTCGTTCCCCCCCCCTTTTTTTCCCTTTGAGTCTTTTTCCTGTGGCGTGGATCGCGGTCTGGGGGCCTCTTTTTCCCATTATTGCATGACTGCCCCCATTTCTCCGCTTCTGTTTGGTGCTTCCATCTATCTTTGTTTTCTGTAGGACCTGCGTTTTAGTTCATCTGTGCGCTTCCCCTTGTCTCTTCTCTATTCTCTTCTTCTTTCTTTCTTTCTCTTCTCTCTCTTCTCTTCTTTTTCTTTTTTATTTCTTCTCTTTTTTTATTTCTTTTGGATGGCCTCTCATTTCGTGCAATCTCACTTCAATCCCTGCCTTTGCCTACTCCTTTGCGTCCACTACCCGTGTTATTTTCTGGCATCTTTTTTTTTCTTTCTACTACCCTCTTCCTTCCTTCCATTATTTTGCGGCCATGGTTTATTCGGTTTTCTATCTCTTTCTTGATCTATCTCTATATATTTCTTTCTCTATATTCTTTTTTTCTTTTTTTCTCTCTTTCTATCTATATCTTTCTTTCTTCTCTTTCTCTTCTCTGGGTCTTATCTTTTCTTCTTTCTTCTTCTTCCTTCTTTATTTTTTCTTCTCTTTTATTCTTTTCTTCTTTCTCTCTCTTTTCTCTCTCTCTTCATTTCTTTTTTTTCTTCTCTTCTCAGCTTGGTTTTTCCTTTCTCCTGTGGTTTTTGTAGTTATTACTTTTTTCTTCGTCTTTTTGCGGGTTCACTCCACCTCCCATCTCCGTGGCTGAGGCGGATGGGTGGCTCTGACTCTCGGAACTTGCGAGCGACTGGTGTACCACGCACCTTCTTGCCCTTCATCTGCCCCGCCCCGCCGCCTTCTTGAGGTCGCCACCTTGCATCCGTTCTTTTTTTCTCGTCCCTTCACGGTCTTTCGTTGTGTAGCCATTTCCCCTGCCCTTTTCTCCTCTCTCTCTTCTTTCTTCTTCTCTACTTTCTCTTCTTTCTTATTCTCTTCTTGTTTCTCTCTTCTAGTTTTTTTTAACTTCGTCTCTTCGCTCTGTCATGTATGTCATGCTCCTGCTCTGCTGTCCATGTCCCTGTCCTGTCTCTCTTGTTTCATGTTTTGTTTGGTCATGTGCCCTGTTCCTGTCCTGTATTTTCATCCTGTTGCTACTTACTTCTCTCTTTCCCGTATTCTTCCTTTCCTATCTCTCTTCTTCTCTTCTCTAAATCATCATCATCATCTCTCTTCATATTCTACACTCCTCTCTCATATCACTCCTACTCCTCAACTACTTCATCATCACGACAATGCCATACCTCCTCTCTCCACTTCCTATAATTTAGGAACTTCTATTCCCTTCACTATACGACACCCCCATATACCCCTACCTCCACTCTAGGTATCCTCATTTCTTGGCCATTCTTGCATGCCACGTTAATATGCTTTGCCCGCCTCGCTTTCGTCCTCGTGGCCCATTTCACGGCCTGCTTTCTTTTACGCCCGCGCCTCCTCTCTCTCCCCTTTCTTCATATCATCCATTATCACTATTCATCATCATTTCTTTGTTTCAGTCTCAAACCTGTTCTTTTTCTTTCTTTCCTAATTCTTTCTGTACCGTTCCGGTCCTCGGCTTTGTTCAGCTTGAGTCGGTTTGTTTTCTTCTCCGCGCGGGCCGCGCTCTTCGCATATACCTTTTTTATTCTTTTCCACGTCTCCCTCTTTCTTTTGTCG
>JABUQX010060434.1:35000-37723 GCA_015478945.1 Trachelipus rathkii
CAACAACACTCAACCACAACAGCCCTCACAAACATTATCCAACCCATAGTCAACGGCCTAAACAAAAAACCCTATCACAAAACAATACTAATAGTAATAGACATAAACAAAGCTATTGACACAGTACCTAGACACAACCTAATAGAAAAGATCATTAACACACAGATGCCAAATAACACAAAAAAATGGATAGCCAATTTTCTCTCAGGTAGGACAGGCACAGTCAAATACAGAAACGTGGAACCAAAAACAGTTCACATGCAAAACGGCGTACCCCAAGGAGTAATACTATTCCCTACATTCTTCAACCTATAACACATCAGACGTACCAACTCCCACTACAACAAACACAAACGTCACAACATACGCAGACGACATAACAATTGCAACCGCCCATCAAAACCTAGAAACAGCCATACTACTAACACAAGAATACATAGAACAAATTCAAATCTTGTTAAACAACAACAGAATGACAGCATCTCCCAACAAGTCCTCTGTGACACTAATCACCATGCACAAACATTTAGCTAACGCCTACCCCAATATCTTACTAAACAATACTCCAATACCACTAAACAAAACACCAAAAATATTAGGTCTAACGATAGACACACATTTAAC
This sequence comes from Trachelipus rathkii, assembly GCA_015478945.1. Lineage (NCBI taxonomy): Eukaryota > Metazoa > Arthropoda > Malacostraca > Isopoda > Trachelipodidae > Trachelipus > Trachelipus rathkii. The sequence continues at coordinate 35,625 of JABUQX010060434.1, forward strand.
ATTCTCAAAGCACACCCAAAACACCATATCATCAGCGAACAGAAAATTAAACATCCTAAAAATAATAGCAAACTCAAACATAAACAATAATAAAGACCTAGCAACTACCACATACAAACAATTCATAAGACCTACACTCAACTACGCATCAAGTATATGGCTCCCTCATTTATCGAACACCAGCTTAAATAATCTACAACAGCTTCAAAACAGAGCCCTCAGAATCATCACACACTGCACAACTACAACCCCGCAACAACAACTACACAATGAAACAAACATCCTTTCCATACAAACACACCTTGAAATGATAGGAACACAATTCTTTGCAAAAACTACCACACCTACTCATCCTTGCCATACATATCTATCAAACCCAACAATACAGCGTCTAAAAATTCCCAAATCCTCCACAGCAAACTATTAAGAAATTCTAAACACCATCCCACCTCAACCACGAAATACAACAATAAACAAACATATCCACACTATCCTAACCGGAAGATACCTCGCAAACCGAACACACAATAAAATAACAAACAACAATCCACCACAGATCTCAAAAGAAAATGACACTCTCCGTAACAATACAAGCACACTTAGCCAAACTGAGAAGTGGGGTTTTCTCACCATCCAGCCACAGCAGGAATACTTAGGGTCAGATTCAAAATCGGAAAGACACCAATCTCCAAACTGCCCACGCAGGTGTCCGAGACAACAGAACACCTGCTACCCAATGTCCCAACCTGGAGGCCCATAGAAGAAGTGCTGACGTCACTGGCCTAAGAACTTGGACCACTCCAGCCAGGGTGGCGAGTTTCCTCGCTCCAGGCGTGGCCCCAGTAAAGGGGGGGCAGGTGGGAAAAAAGGTAAAAAAAAGTATATATATATATATATATATATATATATATATATATATATATATATATATATATATATATATATATATATATATATATATATATTTTGTATTTTATATGAGAGTGGGATAGTAATGTAGGGATAGGCTGGGTAGGCAGTGCCTATCTATTTTAAGAACAAATTAATAATTAAGAAAACAAATAAAAAAATAAAATGTTAATATAATAATAAACCATAAGAAAACTAATCTACAAATCTTAAAGAAATATAAACCAAAAATGAGCTATTTATGCTTTGCCTGCCTATCCACTGTTTAACTTGCATACGCACATAGGCGTAGCTGAAATAAAATATATCCTATACTTGCAATGATATTAAGGCAGGCGAGCCTGCCGCTCGTCGTACTCGCCGTGCGTCGTGAGATGTTGCCATAAATAGTTTTTTTTTTAATTTTCTTTGGAAACCGTGTTTCACTTGCAATTTTAATTAATCTTTATATATATATATATATATATATATATATATATATATATATATATATATATTTTAATTAATTTCATTATATATATATATATATATAAATATATATATATCCCAATAGGAAAAAAAAATTAATTTCACTCCCCTTCAACGTCTATCGATGCTAACTTTAAACTTTACTAACTTTAAATCACTACTTATGGACGCATCTGATATAAAAAATATTTGATAAACAATTATATATAATATTTTTATTTTATTTTCATAACGTATATAAATGTTTAGTTCCCATATTTTCTTAAAACATTGAAAACACAATATTGGGGAATGTAATCGGGGTGTCGCTCAAATTTAGGGGAAGGAGGCAGATTCAAGGTGTAAGGCGCTCGACCTCCCCATTCCCCCGCAATTTATGACCGTATAGTGCACGCACACACACACACACACACATATATATACAGTATATATAGTATATTATATATATATATATATATGTATATATATATATATTATATATATGTTGTTATATATATATACATATATATATATATATATATATATATATATATATATATATTCAATTACTAAAAAATTTTTGTTAATATTAATTATATATATATATAGTATATATATATATATATATATATATATATATATATATGTATATATATATATATGATATGTAATGTGAAAACGCGAAAGTTTCACGATAAATAAGAACGGTTAAACACCAAACATCCGAACTGAACGAAGTACAG
>JABUQX010060435.1:0-2500 GCA_015478945.1 Trachelipus rathkii
TTTGAATACTTACTATGGTCCTCAGCAAATAGATGCCCGGGGCCGATTTCATTTGAACGAAGTATAGAAATTCTTAAAATATAACCGTTATCGTTTTTGCATGTGTGCTTATTGAAACGTAAGAAAATGCTGAGTTGCGTTCGTTTTGTCAAACAGAGCAAAATCGTAAACAAAAAATGCTCACCAAACGTAAAGAATTTCCTTAATTCTGTATAATATTCGGCAAGCACGGGAAATATCAACCTTACAGAATTAAGGAAAATTCCTACGTTTGGTGAGCATTTCAAGTTTTGATTTTGCCGCTAAAGTTTGACAAAAAGAACGCAAACTACCAGATTATTTTCTTACGTTTTCGTAAGCTCAAATGCAAAAACAAAAACGGCCTTAAGTAAAAGAACAAAAAAAAAATTTACCAAAAAGGTAAAAGAAATTTCTAGTACCTGGCACGATGACATTTATTTTTACGTCCCGAACCCCTTACCCGTTAGGAACGGGGGAAAATTAAAATATTTCTTCTTGCGTGTTTCCTGACAATTGGACTTTAGAGTGTCTTTTAATTTGCAGGTGCCCTCTTCAAATTACTCGTTGATCCCCTGCTATACTTAAAAACTCGACTTACAATAATTGCAAGAGTTTCTTTTACTACCCGAAGTTGGTGAAGTATTCCACATACCACTGGGAGCTCGAAGTTGACATTTTCCCCTTCACTAAAAAAAAAGAATAATCAGTACCATAAGAATATAAGTATATTTCAATGGGAATACAACATAAAAACAGCCTACATATAGGGTGAAATCTTCATGCGTACACTTACACTACACATTAATTTTGGATTCATGATCATAAAACACCCGATTATACTACAGACTCGCATAATACGATTTCCTAAAATTGGAAGAATTAACAAAATACAGAGTTCTTTCACGATTGCACTCCAAACTCAGATTCACACTGAAATTTGCGGCGATTAAACCAAGCAGAACATGATTGCTTTTCAAGTTCTGTGCTGAGTCGATTTTTTACCAGGATATATATATAATATATATATATACATATATATATAATATATATATATATATATATATATATAATATATATATTATATATATATATATATATATATATATACTATAGTATATATATAATATATACACATATATATACATATATATATATATATTATATGTATTATATATATATATATAATAATATATATATATATACTATATATATATATATATATATATATAGTATATATATATAATTATATAATATATTTTCTCAACAATGTTAGTTGAAAAGTTTAGCGTAATCTCGCGTGTGTGTGTAACCACCTTTATGAAACTACTCAGTATAAAACTGTGAGGAGTGGTATTGCGAGAATGAATAAAAGGAGCATGTTAGATAATTGGATCAGCAATTTTCAAACTGACATGAAAGGTTCACAAGGTGCTGTAGAAAGAATAATTATACGAGCAAAAATTGCTATTTAAAAAAATAATATGACAAATCGTTAAAGAGTATGTAGCCCCCAAGAGCATGTTTTAGTCCTACTATAAAGATTTTGATTTTTGAAAATATTCAAGAAATGACCACTAAAAAAATTGAATTGTTAGCAGCCTTTATGATCAAATACAAAGTTTTTTTTCTCTGGAAAACATTGCCCTCAAATTCCAGGTCATATAATCTCATATGCGACTCAGAAACATATTTTATTTTTAAATTATTATTTTTTGCACAGATGTCAAGGCATGATTTGCAATTGTTTAGAATACAAACTTGTAGTTCCCAAAAATCTGCTACTTTTTGACCTTAAATTAATTGTGAAAGTGCAAGGTCATGCTGAAGTCAAATCAGGTGAGTCATGTAAAATTAGGAAATAATATTCATTATATAAATCCGTGGGACCTGAAACTGGTTGAATAACTGGACATGTATGAGAATGCAATTATTCCTCCCTTTACTGAGAAGTTTTAGGAAGGCTTGTTCGACCTCCCTTTTCTCTTTGGAATTTTTGAAACTCCTAAATATAATCTGCGATAAGTATGTAAATTGAGAGATGATTCAGGAGCATTTTAATATCGCCATGTTAGGAAAAACTCCATCTCTCGTATCTTTATTTCCATTCTAACAAAAATCAAGAAGACACGTTCACTTCCAGCAAAAAATTCCTATAGGATCCCATCCATTCCTATCTTAATTTACAGATAGGAATGGAATGGGTATCCCTATGGGAATTTTTACCCTGCAGGTTTTATATCGAATAAAAATATTCACATTCCTTTCTCCCGAAACATATATTATAAAGTTGAAATCAAGTAATATAATTCTATATTCGCGATCAGGCCGTGAGGTTAGAAGAATATGGAGAGAAAGCGTCTTTCATTCAGTTTATAGCTCTATCCCTTGAAAAACTATTGAGTAGTTTTTAGATCTCGAAAATAAATATTCTCAGTAGGTAATACCAGCATGAATGTTGACAGATGGTTCCCAATATTTA
>JABUQX010060436.1:2500-20000 GCA_015478945.1 Trachelipus rathkii
TGCAACTTACGTAAGCTAAATATGAGAGATATAATGGTCTGAGACCAAAAACACAGTAATATTTTACAAAAAGGTATAGGAATGTTAACAAAAATATATATTATGCCGCTTTTATGGGCGAAAATGGTGTAAAAAAAATTATTTGAAAATGATAATTTGGGCCAGAATTCACCCAGATATTATTTAAAATTTGTATCGTAATATGTTAATAAAATTTTTTTTATTATATTATTAATAAGGTTCCCGCTTCGAATGTGGATACTGTGGATCCTGTTGAGATGAGAAAGGGTTCGAAGTAGTTGTAGAAATGCCGGGATGGACGACGGCAAAAACTCCTGGGATCACCACTGTAACGTTGTGCGTCATACACAATCGAAAGGCTGGGTGCAATAATACAACTTCGGTCAAGCGGTCAGAATCTAATATTGAAATAGTAAAATAATTTATAACATTTTCAATAATTAACAATCATATAATAATAATAATAATAATCAGATAATCTGATGATCAAAACTCCTGAAAATGCGCTTATCAATATGAGATAAAAGTAGGAACAACAGGAAATAAGCGTTTTCTTTTTATATTTGACAAAATCTATTAGAAGACTATATATTTAATTGATAAATTTGGCAAGATTCGTTACATAATTGAATAAAATATTACATTAAGTTCAAATTCTAAATAAAATAGTAATACACATAAATGTTGATTTTATGCTGAATATGATTTATCTAAATATCACTGACAAAAATTATTCACTTTACGAAATGGCACAAAAATTAGGCCTTAGAAAATAACACGAAATAACAGACCTTGTACAATTCGAAGGCAAAGGTAAAATGATTGTTGGAGCATAAAACGTGTATGTAACAAGAATCACTGATGCCTCACAAATCAATATCCATAAGATTTAGCGAATTGTTTATAATGAAAACACGTAATTTGGACGTTTTAGAGGAACGGTGGTAAATGCTTGTTCGAGGCGAAAATGGCGAATTCGTTGTCCAATAGGAAGTAAGATTGAGATCACGTGACGAGGTAGACGACAATAATGAATCAAAAGAATATGTAGCAAGATAAAATCTGTATACAAAAAGTATAATATAATATAATAAAAAGTATTATATTTAGATGTCATTAAACAACTATAATACATCTATGTAACGATATAATATATATATATATTATATAGCTATATATATATTTTACAGTTGTCACCACCGCTCACGGCAAGCTCTATTCAAGGAAGGGGTGTTGCACGCCTTCAGAATTACACTCTAACGCAAATTACGTATATGAGCACAGACGCAGCTTTAAGTGGGAGATTAAATTCAGCAGGAAAACACAGAAGATGGAAAAGAATTTCCACAGAACAGGTTGGTAGAAAAGGAAGGAGCATCCCAAGCGAACATAGCCTGCGAGTACCAATATCACACATCAAAACTCGGGCGCAGAAACACAGCACCCCTAATGTACGAGGGCTCGTAAAGTGGTGGCAACGCGATGAAAGTTCCCCCAGGCCGCTACGACGGGGCTTATCCTTATAAAAAAGGAGATAAAGCATGGGCGTTGTAACTAATATATAGAGTCGAGCAACTTTGAAAGTAGGGGACAGTTTATAAGTCTTTTGGCTCTTGACTCGACCCTGTCCAAAGCCGGGTGAGAACCAGAGCCCCCATATGAAGCAGTTACTCCATACAAGGGGATGAGCCCTTGTTAGCTGGAGTAACTGAGAAGAGGAAGAAAAGTTCGCAGTCTAAACAGAACCCCAGTTTCTTTGAGGCCGCCCTAGTAACCGTTGTGTTTGACGTTTGCAAAACGTTTTTTTGTTATGTTAAGGCCAAGCATGTTTATATTGTCAACCAGGAGAGACGAGAAACCGTCGAAAAGAGATATGGAAAGTTGGAAGGTGTTTTAGAGAGGAGATTTGTAGAAGTTGAGATTTAAATAATAAATTTCACAAGGTTGAGCGCAAAGTGGCGTAAATAGACGCCCCCGCAGGCCCGCGGTGCGGGGGGCGCAGGAGCCGAGAGGGCGCACGGCGGCAAGAGGGATGAGCACTTTTCGATGAAAACTCCATAATGAAATCTCTCTCTCTCTCTCTCTGCTCTCTCTCTCTCTCTCTCTCTCTCTCTCTCTCTCTCTCTCTCTCTCTCTCTCTCTCTCTCTCTCTCTCTCTCTCCTCTCTCTCGCTCTCTCTCTCTCTCTCTCTCTCTCTCTTTCTCTTCAGTATTATATATATATATATATTATATATATATATATAATATATTATATATTATATATATATATTATAATATATAATATATATATTATATATATATTTATATATATATATATATTATATATATATGTATTATATATATATATATATATATATATATAATATAGTATTATATATACATAATATAATATATATATATATATAATATATATTATATATATATATATTTATTATATATATATATTATATATATATATATAATACGATATTTCACTTCATTTTAATGCTTGTGTTTCAAAGCAAAATTTTAGAAAGTATTAACATCACTTCTAAAACACTCCAAAATCAGACATACCCTGGATGAAGCTTCCACTCTTTTTAGAAAGGTGTGTCACCAAACTTAAACCAGTTGCGGGCGAGAGTTTACCAAGCTAGTGGAAGAGCTTAGAAATTGCAAGAAGCGGCAAAATTGAACTTCATTGCCTAACTAAGGCGCAAAAGCAAGTTGACAAGCTTCTTTGATGAAGCTTATCTATAAGCTGGTTATTTCATTGTCCTATGCACAATTTCAGGGTGAGGGTTTTTACAGAGCCATTGATTATACTAATAGGCCAATTGAATCGGAGGTACCAGAGTATGAGGAAAGTGAAACAGATGTTTTGCTTTTTTGAGCCCTACAGCCCTTACAGACAAACAGATAAAGAGCTCATGAGTCTGCTGACAACTTTGTACAAAAAATTAAGCCAAACGTGACAGCTTCTTTAGTTACGGAAGATGTCTGCTTCAGAATTGTTGTTGGCAAGTGAAATAGAGAAAAAGAAAAATTGACAAAAATATACAAGATGGCCGAATATTGTGTTGATTTGAAATATATGTTGTTCTTGTATATTCAGACGTGTGAACAGCTTTTATAATGTTTCTGAACACTCCCAGTAAATTCATCATCTGCTAGGGATCTTTTTCAAAATTAAAACTAATAGAAAGTTATTTTGAGGAATACCATGACGATCTGTAAGGTAAGTGAATTGGCTGTCTTTAGCATAGATATTGATCGGGCTCAGCGCACTGGACCTTGAGAAATATAGTGCGAAACATTTTGTTGTGATGCAAAGAGACGAGGGTTAATGATCATTTAGATAGACTATTAACGTTAAAGGTTTAAAAAAGTAATGACAAATTTGGTTATTGTTGATTATTAGTAAGGTTTTTTTCTTTACTTTACCAATAACGGTTAAAGTCGTTCTAAAGGGATCATTTAATCCCTTCGTTCTCTTGTGCATCACAAAATGTTCGCCTAATTTCTTCACAAGTCCATGTTGGCGCGAGCCATCATACTCTATTGCTAAGTTTACAGCCAATTCACTTAACTCTTACAGTCGTCATGGTACTTCTCAAATAACTTTCTATATTTTAATTTTGAAAAAGATCTCTCAGATGATGAACTTACTGGGAGTGTCAGGAAACAGTTTATAAAGCTTACACACGTCTGGAATACACAAGACAAGCATATTATTTTTCAGATCAAAGCAATATTCTGCCCACTTGTAGTTTATTTTTAGTCATTTTTTCTTTTTCTTTATGTTCACTTGCCACAACATTCGCTGAACAGACAATTTCCCCTAACGTAAGAGTCTTGTCACGTTGTGAATTTTTTTTGTAAAAGTTGTCAGCAGTACTCCATGAGCTCTTTATCTGTTCTGTAAGGGCATGTAGGGCTCAAAAAGCAAACATCTGTTTCACCTTCCTCATACTCTGTGACCTGCCGATTTCACTTGCCTATTAGATATATCAATGTTCTTCTGTAGAGACAACCTCACCTGAAATTGTGCATAGGACTCAATGAAATAAACAGCTTTAGAATGCCTCATAAAGAAGCCTTGTCACTTTGCTTTTGCGCTTAGTAGGCAATGAAGTCTCAATTTGCCAGCTTCTTGCAATTTCCTAGGCCTCTTCCACTAGCTTGTAAAACTCTCCCCGGCAACTGGTTTAGTTTGGTGACACACTTTTCTAAAAGAGTGGAAACTTCATCCAGGAGGGATATGTCTGTTGGAGTGTTTTAGAAGTGATGTTAATACTTCCAAAATTTTGCTTTTGAAACACAAGCATTAAATAATGAATTGAAAATATCTTATATATATATATTATATAATATATATTATATATATATATATAATACTATATTATAAATATATATATTATATTATATATATATATTATATATATATATATATATATATATATATATATATTATATATTAACATATATATATAATAATATATATATATATATTATTTATAATATATATACTCGATACCTACAAATGATAATTATATATTAGTATATATAATATATAATATTATATATATTTTATAGTATATATATATATGAAGAGATGAGAGAGAGAAGAGAGAGAGGAGAGAGAGAGAGAGACCGAATGAGATAGACAGAAAGCACCCTGAGAGAAGAGACCGAGAGGTAGAAGAAGTGACGAAGAGAAGAGCGAAGAGAGAGAGAGAATGGATAGCAGCAACAGAGAGAGAGCGCAGAGAGACGATTTCATTTATGGATTTCATCGAAAAAGTCTCATCCTCCCTGCCCGCTGTCGCGCCGCTCTCGGCTCCTGGCGCCCCCCCGCACCGCGGGGCCTGCGGGGGCGTTATTTACACTCGCCTCAACCTTGCTGAAATTTAATTCTTTTAAAACCTTCTCCAAATCTCCCTCTCTAAAACACTTCCAAACTTTCCTATCCCCTTTCGACGGTTCTCTCGTCTCTCCCTGTTGACAATATAAACATCCTGTGGCTTGTCTTTAACATAAACAAAAAATGTTTTGAAACCTCACATCACACGGTTGCTAGGGCGGCCTCAAAAAACTGGGAGTTCTGTTTATACTGCAAGACTTTTTTTCCTCTTCTCAGTTACTCAGCTCTATACAAAGGCCTCATCCGCCCTTGTATGAGAGACTGCTCTCAATTTGGGGTCTGGTCTCACCACGGCTTTTGACAGGTCGTATTCAAGAGCCAAAGCTTAAAAACTGCTGTCCGTACTTGCCCACTTCTCGACCCTCTATCTTTGCGCGCGATGTTGGTGCTTTATCTCATTTTCTATAGTATACCGCAGCGGCAGGTGTCGAGGAAACTTTTCACTCGCGTTACCACCACCTTACGACGCCTTCGTAACATTAGTGCCTGATAGTCTGCCACTGTAGTGTTTTTCTGTGGCATGATTGTCTTCCAGGCGAGTTCGCTGCGATGCTTCCTGTGCTTTTCTACACCTCGTTCTGTGGAATTCTTTTCCAATCTTCTGTTGTTTGTCCTGCGAATGAATCTCCCTCCACGCTTCAAGCTTAGCTGTCATGTGTCTCATATTACGTTAATTTGACCTGTAAGTTGTAAACTTCTGAGGCTGCAACACCACCTTCCCTGAATAGAGCTCTTTGCCCCTGGTGTAGATGACTGGGACAACTGAGAAAATCTATAAATATATATATATATTATATATAGTATATATATAAAATATTTCATTATTAAAAATAATCTATTATATATATATATATATATATATATAATATATATATATATTAACGACGCTCCTCTGTTCGTAGGGGAGCTATATTAGCTTCTCTTTCTTCCTTTTTAGTATTATCGTCCTGCTTCTCACGTGACCTAGAGTCTTGCTTCCTATTGGACAACGAATTCGCCATCTTCGTCTCAAGAAGCATTTCAGAATATCTCCTTTTTAGTGTCCAAACCACTTTTCTTATCAAGTTTATTCGCAAAAGACATATCATAAACTGTTTAACGAGCATCAGTGATATTATTAAAAACATTTAATGCTCAATCTATCTTCAGTGTATCCCTTGCCCTCGAATAGTACAAGGTCTGTGATTTCGTGTTATTTGTAAGCCCTAATTTTTGTGCCTTTTCGTAAAGTGAATAATTCTTTGTAGTGATATTAGTAAAAATCATTTAGCATAAATAACCTTTATTGTATATTACATTTCATTTAGAATTTAAGTAACTTTTTAATATTTTATTCAATAATATAGCGAAGCTATTTCCAAAATTTTATATATTTTATGTAATAGTTTCCCTAAAAAAACATAAGAGAAAACGTATCATTTCATGCGTAACTTTAATATTATTTTTCACAATGCAATTATTATTATTATTATTATTATTATTATTGTTATTATTATTATTATTATTATTATTATTATTATTATTATTATTATTATTATTATTGTTAATTTTACTGGTTATTAATTATGTTTATTGTTTCAATATAGATTTTGACAACCGAAAACGAGTTTTGTTACTACAGCCTTCTGAAACTTCAGTTACGCCCCTGAACGTAAAAATATATATATATATATATATATATATATATATATATATATATATTAGAACATTAGAAATAAAAAGACAGTAAGAAGCCACATGGGCTTATCAAGACTGTCCCAGTCAAGCAAACAGAACCAATCACCAAACAACATGCTCATGCAAATCCACAAAACACCCTAGGGCTTGTCAATAACATATTTATACACAAAGTCTACAACTAAAATAAAAAAACCTAAAACTATATCTAAATATATACAATCTAACCCAAACTACAGCTTTAATAGCTTTATTAGTAACATCATTATCATTCGGCATACGTGCAGGATTATTAAACTTAGAACCAGCCAATTTGGCTTAGTCCAAAATATACTATATGATACCCAAACCTCCATATATCTATCCAGTCCCTTCTTAAATGTTGCAAATCAAGTCACACACAACAAACCTCCTGGGCAACCAATTCAAAATTTAACAAACCTATTACTGCATTCATGCTTTCTTATATCAAGATGGCATGCTTTCTTCTTATTTTCTTGTTATGCCCCTGGTCATCCTGTCCGTGTTACTATAAAAATTTATTGGTCTCTGTATTATCATAGATGTAAATAATTTTTGTAGATTTGTATCATGTACCCTCTGAGAAATCGCCTTTCTACAGAAAACATTCCTAACTCTTTCAGCTTCCTCATAGCTCTTACCCTCAAACCCAGAAATCATCCTTGTTGCTTTACATTGCATCTCTCTAGCATATCTAAATCTTTCTTTAAATAAGGGGCCCAAACTTGTGCACAATACTCATTACTGGCCTAACATAGTTTTTATGCAGTTTACCTATTACTTCCTTGCTCTTGTAAACAACATTTATTATGCCCAGCATCTTATTAACTTTATTCCTTGCTTCCAAACACTGATTAGCTACTTTCAAATTACTGCTTACAATCACACCTAAATCTTTTCTTGGTCCAAAGACTCAAACCCCATTCATATCGTAGTTAAAACTTTTATTTGAGTAACCTAGGTGAAGAACTTTACACTTTTTACAATTAAAATTCATTTGCCACTTATCTGCCCACCCAAGAAGTTTATCAAGATCATTTTGAATCTTTATACATCCTTCACTTTTGGTGGTGGCCACTTTGGTATCAATCTGCAAACTTAGAAAAACCTTTGCATTTAAGTCCCTGGTCTGAATCATTTATATATATGAGAACAAAATAGTGGCCCCAGCACTGAAGCCTGTGGGACACCACTCTTCCCTATTTCACACTGATTAATTGCCATTTAGTTGTACACACTGTTTTCTATTCCACAACCACTCCTTAATCTAACCATGTACCACTTCACCTATACCACATTGCAACAACTTCTTCATCAGCCTTATGTGGGGAACCTTATCAATAGCTTTGCTAAAGTCTAAATATATAATAGCAACTGGATCTCCTCGGTCAATGCACTCAGTAATGTATGCCATAAATTCTAAAAGGTTTGTCTGACATGACCTACCCTTTCTGAAACCGTGCTTGGAGTCATACAATACCTTGTTATCTTCTAAATATTTCTCTATATGACCTTTCAATAGCTTTTCCAGAATCTTTACAACCAGAGATGTTAAGCTAACTGGCCTATAATTTCCCAAAACTTCCTACTACCTTTCTTATAAATAGGCACAACATATGCTGTTTTCCAGTCATCTGGTACCTCACCAAATGTTATAGATAGCTTAAGAATCAAATACAATGCCTTTGCAATGCTGGTACTACCCTCCTTCAGAATTCTACTATACATACCATCAGGGCCTGCAGCTTTATTTGGATCAATATGGTCTAGTAACCGTTTAATATCTTTTATGTCAAATTCAAATTTTGTAAGTCTATTTGTTACATGCATAAAAGAACTATTAGTCTCCAAACTATTATCTAATCTTTCCCCAGTAAACACATTGAAGCAAAATAGCATTGAAAATGTTGACCAATTCTTTATCTGAACTTACTATCTAAATTTTCATCACAATTTTAATTGAGCCAATTGTTCTATTCTTACTTTTAAAGTTTATAAAAGCTAAAAAACTCTTCAGGTCCTTATTACTATTCCTGCTAAATTAATTTCTGCCTCTCTCTTTGCCTTTCTTATTGACTGGTTAAGTTCATTTCTATTTTTCCTATAATTTTCTAAATCATCCTCCCAATTACTACCCTTGAATATTTTAAAACATCTACGCTTTTCGTTGATTTACTCGCTTATCTCTCTATTCCACCAAACAGGTTTTCACTTTGCCACCCTAATGGGTTTATCTTTACACTTACTGACTGAAATTTATCAAATTTGCCTAAATGTTCCAATGATCAGTCTCTTGTCTTGATATATCAATATTCAGTCTTTATTTATAATCAGTCTTGAAAATTTGGTAAAATCGCCATTTCGGAAATGTAATATCTTTTCCTTATTAATTTGCAATTTGGCCCAGATATCGCATTCATATTAAATCTAATATTCTCCCCAACTCTAAACTCATCCACCATACTTCCATTGTTAGTTAATATTAAGTCTAACAGTGCATCATGTCTTGTAGGTTCATGGACCATCTGGCTGAAAAGAGTTGTCTAGAATACAATTTATAAATGCAGAACTACTATTGTCCATATTAGACAAGGAATTCCACTGAATGTCAGCAAAATTGAAATCACCCATTATGACTATACCTTTTTCTTTATTGTGGCAGGCTGTCTCAATTTCTTTCACCATAGGAGGTCTATAAAATGCCCCTATTCTATATGATTTATTGAACATAAGGATATATACCCACACAGATTAAACATCATGATTTGTTTTAATGTCAGTCCTTAGTACAGATTGAATATTGCTTTTAACATAAAGCGCCACACCACCACCCTTCTTTCCTTTACGCTGGTATAAATAAAGTGAATATCCTTCTATTTCATATTCCTGAAAGGATTCTCTATACAATTCTTCATTAGCTCATGCTTCAGTTATGCAAATAATGTGTAGATTCTCATTTATGCTATAACTAATCAGTTCATCTTTTTTATTTCTAAGGCTATGAGCATTTGTGTAAAAGCATTTGATATTCGAAATGCTGTTACTTTTATTTGAGCCTGTAACAACACTAGTTTTATTTATCTCACCACTATTACAGTTACCATTGATATAATTATTCATATCAAGATTTAGCCCATCACCCCTAACTTTACCTAGTTTTTTGATAGGCAAGTCTCCAAGCTGGTACTGTAAAGCTCAACTGGTTAAGTTCGTTAGTTAATATTAAGTCTAATAGTGCATCATGTCTTGTGGGTTCATGGACCATCTGACTCAAAAGTTATCTAGTATACAATTGATAAATACAGAACGACTATGGTCAATATTAGACAAGGAATCCCATTGAATGCCAGGAAAATTAAAATCACCCATTATGACTGTACCTTTTTCTTTACTGTGGAATGCTGTCTCAATTTCTTTCACAATATCCGCGTCTAATTTTTGACTCTGGCTAGGAGGTCTATAAAATGCCACTATTCTATATGATTTATTGAACATAAGAATATCTACCCACGCCTATTCAATATCATGATTAGTTTTAAAGTCAGTCAATAATACATATTGAATATCGGTTTTAACATAAAGTGCCACACCACCACCCTTCTTTCCTCTACGCTGGTATAAATAAAGTGAATATCCGTCTATTTCATATTCCTGAAAGGAGTCTCCATATAATTCTTCATTAACCCATGCCTCAGTTATGCGAGTAATGTCTAGATTCTCATCTATGGTATAACTAATCAGCTCATCTTTTTTATTTCTAATGCTATGAGCATTTGTGTAAAAGCATTTGATATTCGAAATGCTGTTTTTTTTTTTTATTGCTATCGTCATTATTTGAACCTGATTTAGCCTATCACCCCCAACTTTACCTAGTTTTTTGATAAACAAGTCTCCAAACTGGTACTGAAAAGCCCAACACCTTTACGACTCAAGCGAACTCAATCTGCTGCAAAAAGATCTTTATCCAGAAATTCTCTCCACAAATCCAAAAATCCTAATATTTTCTGAAAAACATAATTTCCTAACCCTTTCATTTACACCTAAAGCTCTACTCCCCCATTACTGATCTGCTCCTAATCTAGGTAAAATATATAATATATATTATGTTCTTAACGTATATTGACCCAGTTTTTTCTCAATTAATAGTTGAAAACTCATCGGGTCACACTATATTTGTGACCATTTAGTACTTGGCACTCTCCTGTTACTAAACTATTAAATATAAACGACTTTAAAATTTGAAATGTGAGTTTTCATTTCATTTTAGCTGCGTTTCCAGAAGCCCGACTGCAGCCCGGGCGGGCCCACAGGCGTACAAGCATCGCTTCCAGAGCCCGGTTGCGCACCTCTACGTCACGTAAACGTCACAGTCAGGCGCCCGTTGTTAAATCCTCGATTTCGGGAATTAATAAACGGGCGAGTTGCGGAAGGATACTTTGTTTGCAAACAAATTTCTTTACAAAACATGGGTCGGAAATGGCTTGCACAAAGTTTTATAATATTTTAGTTAACTTTTATATTAACTATTAAGGATACTAAATATATCGTATAATTTCATAAAATAGATACAAATAAGTATAAGAGAATTGTTTACAATTGTCAGCTGATCCGACGGGAGAGCTCGGCCGTTTCCAGGTACTAAAATTTCCTGTTCTCTGATTGGTTAATGTAATTGTTTTCAATTCGAAATTTCGAAGCGTTTCCTAGTCGATTTTGCACACGGGCTGCACTCGGACTTCTGGAAACGCAGCTTTTGTTTCTTTTTGACGATCCTGGCAACTTGGTAATTAAAATGGTTATTTTTTTGAAATCCTTTCAAGGCCGAAGCAAACTGAAAGTAGCTGCCTAGCGGACTCTGATCCTCTGAGTCAAAACACGATTTTGCAAAGAAATGTAGGTTATGTGTACAAAATTTCACTTGTAGGATAAACAGTGAACAGTCTATTGAATAATTATCCGAATCTTAAGTTTCTTTAAACGATGTGAGATGTGGAATTTAAGTGGCCAAATCATATCAAGCCTTATTACGCCATTGTATCTGACAGACTACTGTTTCATGTGATTTATTATCATACCTGCCTGCATAGGGTAGCACTTTAATAGTTTAAATTTTAAATTGTGCTCTGATTGTGATACAAACTGAATACTCCTAGGGCTAATAAAAATGTGCTATGGTTGATAGAATCCTAGCATAGTAATTTTATGCCTATTGGGACAAGACCTTTCTATGACAAGTTTACAGTGCAGTTTATCAGGATAAATAGGTAAATATGAAGGATAGCTTAATTAGAAATAGTTTTTTGTTTTACATTTTAAAAAAAATAATTTTGGGGTAATTATTTCCAATAACTGCCTCTAAACAGATTTTTATAAAAATCACAGCATAGACTCTAAAAAAATAGTAATGAAGAATAAAAAAAAAATGGTAATTGTTACCCAGAGGGTTGTCACCCCCGATTTTTATGAAAATCACAGGATATACTCTAAAAAAATAATAATAAAGAATATTGAAAACGAAAATCGTCGCTCTCCTTAGGAAAAAAAGTTACAGCCTCTCAAAGTTGTAAAAAAACCCATAGGATTTGTTATTAAAAAAAAAATTCAAAAAACAATTGTTTTTTTGTTTTTTTCAGGGATAACATTCTAAAAGAAATAAATCAAATAAAAAAATAGTGAAAAGGAAAATCGGCAGTCTCTGTTTTAGGAAAAAAAGTTACAGCCATTCAAAGTGGAAAAATTTTACCATAGACTTTCTTATAATTAAAAAATTAGTGGGCCCGTGCTCGTTTTATGGCCATCCTAGTCTTGAGGTTATGAATAAGAGTTTGTTTAATTCTACATAGTTTTTTCTCGTGTATACCTTAACAAAACTTAATCATAACGCTGACTTAGAGGGCCTGAAATAGGACCTAAGCTGGATCGATCAATATTGAAAAGTCTATGGGGATTTTTTTAACAATTTGAGAGGCTGTAACTTTTTCTCCTAAGAGAGCGACAATTTTCGTTTTCACCTATTCTTTCATTATTATGTTTTTTAGAGTATATCCTGTGATTTGCATAAAAATCCGGGGGTGACAACTCTGGGTAACAATTACCAAAAAATTATTTGTCGCTCCTCTTGTAGGAAAAAAGTTAAACTCTCAAGGTGTAAAAAAAACCCTATACTGATTTGTTATTAAAAAAAAACGAAATTTTTTTTTTTTGAAAATCACGGATATACTCTAAAAAACATAATAATGAATGAATAAGTGAAAACGAAAATAGGCAGTCTCTTTAGGAAAAAAGTTACAGCCTCTGAAGTTTAAAAATTTCCCATAGACTTTCTCTGAATAATAGAAATTAGTTGGCTTTTCGTGCTCGTTTAAGGCCATACTAGTTTCAGGTTATGATAAGATTTGTTAATTCTACATAGATTTTCTCTGTGTATACCTAACAAAACTTATAACCTGACTTAGAGGGCCTGAAATGAGACCTAACCTGGATCGATCAATATTGAAAAGTCTATGTGATTTATACTAACTTTGAGAGGCTGTAACTTTTTTCTCTAAAGAGAGCGACAAATAATTTTCTTTTTATTCTTCATTCTATTTTTTAGAGTCATGCCTGTGATTGTTTATAAAATCTGTTTAGAGGCAGTTATTGGAAATAATTACCAATTTTGGTAATTGTTTGCATTAAGGGTGCCTCGATTTTCACCATTTTTTAAGAATATACTGCAAATGTATTAAAATGAAGAATAAATGTAAAATAGTGTAAAAACGTCTATAACATGATTTATTGAAGTAGCAAAAATTTTTAGGTAATAGAAAGGCAAAAGGTCTACAACGCAGATTTTTATAAAAATCACAATATAGATTATAAAAATTATAGTAATGAAGTATAAAAAAAATAAAAATGGGTAATGTTTAAAAAAATCCCGGTAATAGTAGTGCAGAGGGGTGTCATCCCCGAATTTCATGAAAAATCATAGGAAGTAATTTAAAACAGCCTTATTTTTAAAACTGGTTGTTTTTTAGTAAAAAAACAAAAATTTAAGGGAAAAGAAAAAAATAAGGAAGAATAATTAAAATCCAAAATGGGTGCTCTCTTTAGGAAAAAAGTTAGTCTCTCAAAGTTAAAAATCTCAGGAATTTCTTATTAAAATTTTTTTTTTATTTAAAATCATAGGATATAGCGTCGGGCGGGGTGACTCGGACCACCTTAGGCATAACTTGGTCTCCCGACTCTCCCCTAATGCACTTTTTTGGAGAATTTTTTTTTTTTTGTAATCACGGCCTATGTACGGTTATAAGCAAGCACAAAAATAATTATGTACATTCTAGATACATGAGAAGTTTTATTAAGTTTGAATCACGCTAAATTAAGCCTGACTGTGGAGGGGTGAAGCGGACCGCATAGATAGCGGAGAATCTGACCACCCGTTTGAATCCGTTTTTTACGTATAAATTCAGTTTTATATTACTCAATCTCTCTTATATATATTTTATCATATTGAATCCGAGAGAGCATAGAAAGAAATAATAATAATCACTTACGAATATAAATACTTTGGTCCGATGCACCCCTACCGTCTTGTGAATTGTGACTCTCTTTTGAAAAGCGTTTTTTTTAATTTAAAATTTCACTTTTTTTAAAATTTTTCACTTGAGAGATGAGCTCATTTAAATATCTCCTTTCAATTAATGTATACGTAATAAAAATGTCAAAAATAATACGTAAAATACGAAAAACAATGGTGGTTCGAGTCACCCCTCCATCAATTTTTATGGCGGGGTGAATCGGACTAAGTTTTTTTGCCACTAATGCTGTTTGGTTCAAAAATTTACTTTGCCAGTTTAAAGGAGCCTTGGGTATTAAACTTGAATTTCTACCTTTTTTTTCAATTTTATTCATCTTCTGCCCTTGAATCTATCACATTTCTCAAAAAGTGAAATTCTATTGAAAGGCATTTTGTACCTAAATGTTCTAACATTTTTTAAAAAGAGATAAAAAACTTTCTAGAATTAAATATGATCTAAAATAACAACATGTAGTACTACTCCGATCTCGTGGCTTATGTAATGAGCAAAAAATTTGTTTGTTTTTTTTTAAATTATTTTTTATTTTATTTAGAGTGGACCGAATCACCCCTCCTAAAGAGGCGGGCCTAGTCACCCCGCCCGACGCTAGCTAATCTAAAAAAATAATAATGAAACCAAAAAATTGAAAATGATTTAAGTCTTTAGGAAAAAAAGTTACAGCCTCTCAAAGTTTATAATTTTCTTATAGACTTTCTTATAAAAAAAAATTGGTGGGCCTCGTGTGCGTTTTAGGGCTATCCTAGTTCAGATTATGATAAGATTTGTTAAGTATACATAGATTTTCTTTGTCTATACATAACCTGAATTAGATTGCCTGAAATGAGACCTAACCTAAACAGATCTAAAATGAAAAGTCTATGGGGTTTTTAACAACTTTGAGAGGCTGTAGCTTTTTTTTCCTAAAGAGAGCACCCATTTTCATTTTTCTTCAATATTATTATTATTTTAGAGTATAGTCTATCCTGTGATTTTCATAAAAATCGGGAGTGACACCCCTTTGCACTACTATTACCAAAACACCATATGCTTTTCTTATACTCCAACTGAGAGGAACATCATTTTCTCGCACTTAAAAGGTATAGGCTACTTTAGAAATCCTGAAGATTATAACCTATAGATATTACAAGCCTTAGTTTAAAAAGCTATCTTTTTTACATACGATACAATAAAAAAAGTTTAAAAAAGGGTAATAGTATAGAAAAAGGGAAGTATATGAAATCAATATTTTATAAATGATAATCAATTTTATAATATATATATATATATATATAATATATATATATATATAATAATATATAAATAAAAAATGTAAAATATAATATATATATATATATTATATATATATTATATATATATATATATATATTATATATATATATATTATATATATATATATATCTTTTTATATAGGTACTTAGAAATATAGTTACCTCACAATATCATGGTAACTTTTTCCAAAAGCATTTTTCAGAAATAAAAATTATACAAGTACATCGTTTTCTTATGTATATTTTATTTAATATATTGTAAATATAGGCCATTTGAAGCAGTAATTACATGTTAAAAAGAATAATGTAAAAAACTGTAATTATATAATAATTTTATTTGCTTTAAAAAAATGCCATTGCCAAATTTTGAATCGGGGTAAAATGGTAAATGGAGAAAAAAATGAAAGAAATACAAATATATAGTAATAATATGAGTAAACCATCTTACTATTTAAAATCACCTCTTTTTCACGGACCAACTCTTTCTGGACTCGGGGGGGGGGGGGTGATTCGGTCCACTTCTAAATAAAATAAATAAAAAAAATAATAATTTTTTTTTTCGCTCATTTAGATCAGCCAAGGTAAGTACTACAAGTTTTATTTAGATCATCTTTATTTCTAGTATATGTTTTTTTATATATTTTTAAAAATATAATAAATTAGGGTATAAAATGGCCTTCAATAGAATTCCACTTTTGAAAAATGTGAGTTTTAACTTTGTTATAAAATGAAAAATTGTGGATGGATTTTAATTATTTTTTCAGTGTATACACTCGAGTATGTTAGCTTTTAACTGGCAAAGTAAATTTTTGTTTTGAATAGTACTAGTGGCTAAATCACGGGGCCTAACTTGGTCCGATTCACCCCGCCGTAAAAATTGATGATGGGGTGAATTGGACCACCATTGTTTTTCGTATTTTATTTATTATTATTGACATTTTTATTACATATAATTAATTTTAATATAATAAATAGTTACTTATATTAAGTAAAAATTAAAATAAAAATTGTAATTTATATGAAAAATACAAATTCCAAAAAGTGTCAAAATTTTTGACTGGAGAGGGGTGAATCGGACCACCACATTTTTATTGTTATTTAATGTATCATTATTGACATTTTTATTACTTATTACTAATTTTAATATGATAAACAATTATTATATTAATTAAAATATAAAATTGAATTTATACGTAAAAGAGGAATTTAAACAGATGGTCCGATTCACCCCTCAATGGTGATCTGATTCACCCCTCCAAGGTGAGGCTGAATGAGCTTTATTTAAACTTTAATAAAACTATTATTATTAGAATTACAATATTATTTTTTTGTGTGCTTATTACCTACTATATGGCCTTGAATTTCAGAAAAAAAAAATTCAAAAAAGTGCATTAGGGGAAAGTCGGGAGATGAAGTTATACCTAAAGTGGTCCAAGTCACCCTGCCCGACACTATATATTCATATACTTACATGAAAAAAATTAAAATAATAAAAACTCCAAAAAAATTCATTTCTTATAAGCTAACTAGGGGGCTTATAAAAGTTTTTTTTTATATTTATTTTTTATAAGGTATTCATTATTATAACTATTTTGTTATTTTACCTACTTTACCACCATTTTAAACTATTTGAAATCTTTTACATTGTCTTTTAAATTATGTGTGATGCCCACTTCGCCCAGGTTGGGTAACCTTGATGCTAAACCTCCTCCATAGAGTCATTGTAGGTACATTACATACTCTACTTGCTTCTAGGATAGATAGCCCATCATTAACGAAGAGAATTTGTAAAATTTTCTTCATTGGACTCGACGATTGTCTTGGGAAAACGCAGCTTCACCATCTACAATCCAATATTTTAATTTCTTCATTATAATTTTATTTTCTGTATTTAATAATTCATATTCCAAAATTGCTACAAGAAATGATTTTAAAATTTTGAAGCTCCTCTAACCCAGATTACAAATGAAATAAAATTCAAATGTTTAAAATTTTACATTTCTAAGATCCTGAATTGCATTTTTTTCC